>VCRD01001778.1:98627-121679 GCA_006783055.1 Trinorchestia longiramus
ATCTGACGTTCAGTTACAGTTATGATAAATCTGACGTTCAGTTACAGTTATGATAAATCTGACGTTCAGTTACAGTTATGATAAACCTGACGTTCAGTTACAGTTATGATAAATCTGACGTTCAGTTACAGTTATGATAAATCTGACGTTCAGTTACAGTTATGATAAATCTGACGTTCAGTTACAGTTATGATAAATCTGACGTTCAGTTACAGTTATGATAAATCTGACGTTCAGTTACAGTTATGATAAATCTGACGTTCAGTTCTATTCGTCAGGACTAAAAGTCGTAAAATGTTGAAATAATCCCATGTTAATATCGAGATAATATTATGTTAACACTGAAGTAATCCTATGTAACATTGAAGAAATCTAATGTTAACATAGAAGTAATCTTGAGTTAAAACCGAGGTAATCTTACGTTAATGCTGAAGTAATCCTATGCTAATACTGAGGTAATCCTATGTTAATACTGAGGTAACCCTAGGTTAATACTGAGGTAACCCTAGGTTAATGGTGGGCTAACTCGAGGTTAATACTAGGGCAACCCTAAGTGAATACCACGGTAATCCTAGGTGAATACTGGAGTAATCCAAAAGGAATGCTGCGGTAATCCTAGGTGAATATTAGGGTAATTCTAGGCAAATATGATCGTAATTCTAGGCAAATACAGGAGTAATTCTTGATCAATACCGGGGTTGCACAAGTTTTATGCCGTGGTAATTCTAGTTCTATGCTTGAGCAATCTGAAGTTAATACTAGGGTAATTCTAAGTTTAAATCAGGGTTATTTCAGTTAATATTTGGATTATTTGTTATTAGGATGATTTCAGTTATTATTTGGGTAATTTTAGGTTAATAATAGCTTGATTTTACCTAAATATTAGGGCGATTTAAATTCAATACCAAGTACACCGAGGCCACAATTCTCCTATCAAGATGCCTGCTGTGATTGCTATGCATTGCCCACACTCGTCAACGTTATCGTCACGGTCGATGATACTTGCCACAGGGCTGTCTAGAACGCTAGACTTGAGAAGTGCGCACGTATGCTTCCAACTCCACTATGTTCACGTCAAAAAACTGGCCCAAACTCTTCAAGTGTCGACTTGTCAGAGCACTAGAAGCGTCAGGCTGTAGAGAAGCAACGCGTGTACGAAAAATGTATCGGGCTGCAAAAAATGAACATTAAACGATTAAAATACCAGTATGCTTCAGTGACAGGACCCGTGATATATACTTTTAGTAGAATACATTAGAAAAGTATAAGCACTTTTAGTAGACCTAGTTGATTTGTGAGCAAGAACCTCGAGCAAACTAGAACAGAATACTTCGATGTATGATAATTTAAACGCATTTTTATCTCGAATTTGCTTCATTAATTTGAAGACAAAACTAGAGGTAAACAGCCAGCAACCCATCAATAAAATATTTTCGTAAAACTCGTGTGTTGTCAGTGATGGAGAGAACCAAGTGGATATACATAAACTATGTAAAGATATAGAATCGAGAATATATTATTCGAATCAACCATTAGAAGTTCAGAAAATACAAACACTGAATTACCTACTTTTATCAATTAGTATACGTATGTGCACCTGCTGGTAAACAGTATGATACTTTCAGTAAATAAAATTCGACAAACTGCAGGTTTATTTCTTAAATTTACGCGCAATGCAGGAGCTACTGCAAATATCGACAATATTTGGTATATATTGGCATTACGAAAGCAAAGAACCACCTAATATAAGTCATAAGTTTAATCAGCAAAGAACCACCAAATTTAAGTCGTAAGTTTTATCAGCAAATAAAAGCTTAGAGGAGAAAGAAAAGAGCTCATTTATTAACGATGGTGATCCTTTACTACTGACGCCATATTCTTTTGAAGCGCCTTCGCCTCGCTCGTTATTAACGAACAGGGACAAAGATAGAGAATATATAATCTAAGGGTTTCGCTTCCATGTTCGGCAATCAGGTGATTAGTTAACGATCAACGTATTTTACGTAATATTCATAAGCGTAATATTTAACTAAGTTCCACGAGTGCATTCTACATGCCTCATGTCAGGAATGAAAATTCTGAGAGATGTCGTCTTCGACTTGTTCGTTTGCTGGTGGCGCACAAACGAATAAATAAGGCCATCCTCGTGATATTAGATCATCACTGGAGAAGCACCGTCACTTTACATATGACAGCTGGTAGCTCTGAGACAGAACAGCCAAGTAAGTATAGGCACCTTGTACAGACTACGACAGGCCGTCTGCCAGATCTCACCGTCACTACAAGACTATTTTTAAACTCCCATACACGATCTGAAAAGCGATTCTACCCAGACGGAAGCCAACACGTGTTCTGAGGATGCAGTGAACTGAAAATACAAAGCTGTTTATAAATAGAGGAAAAATCTCAAGATCTAACCGCGATGGAATCAAACTTCAACAGAAAATAGTTTCATCAAAGTTACAGAGAGAAAATCAGTTGTAATGAGAAGCAAATAGAAAAGTTTCAAGGCTTGAAGCTTTAGTTATAGAGCCAGCAAAAGCCAAAGATGCCATTTTTAGCGCCCAGGATCCTCCAGAAATTGCCTTCCTAATTATGCGTTTACGTCGAATTCAGGTGTTCTTGTAAGGAAGAAAGCGATGACCTTCAAGTCATGACCGACAATAGAGCAGTGTAAAATACTATACTCGACGTTTCATACAGTGTAAAATACTATACTCGACGTATCATACAACTTATAAAGGTTAGTACAAATAAAATTATTAACTTGAAAAATTGGTATTCTAGTTCGCTATACATCTAAAATGAGTGTCAATTTCAGAACTAACCAAATATTTAGTTAAATTTCTAGGTAGTATCGAGAATTAAAATGAATTCATTAGTTTAAGCTTGAATCAGTACATTAAAATTTTTAAACGATATAGATTAATTTTGTCAATACAAATAAAAAAGAATGACTTATTAAAGTAACTAATAATCATCATTACCGTGAATACGTAGGATAATGTAAAATATCACACAATTACTACATAGAAGCACTATTTACACAACAAATAGCTGTTCTAACAGTAATTGTTAAATTGCAGGGTTGGCTAACGTAATGTGCAGTATGATTAATAAAGCACAATTCATGCGTTGTTCACGATGATCTCAGAACACGAGGATTGAAAGAAAATATCTAAAGAGCAATTTGCAGCTCTTAGTGAGTGATGTTTTGTAACATGCTGCGAGTGTGTGTAATAACTGCCGTATTCTGAATGAACAATGTGTTGTCACTCACAATATAAATGTAAAAATAGTACTGTAAAAACAGTACTATTATCGACTGAATTTATTATTAGCGAAACACTTTTATGACCAAGAAAATTTTATTGAAACTGAAGTCTTGTTGATACTACGAAAGCATTTCGTGAAGCGAGCAAGTTTCAATAATTTCCAAAGTTGCATCTGAACGCAGTGGCCAGTTACGTAGCGTCACCCAACAACAGTGGCCAGTTACATAGCGCCACGCAACAACAGTGGCCAGTTACGTAGCGTCACCCAACAACAGTGGCCAGTTACNACGCAACAACAGTGGCCAGTTACGTAGCGTCACGCAACAACAGTGGCCAGTTACGTAGCGTCACGCAACAACAGTGGCCAGTTACGTAGCGTCACGCAACAACAGTGGCCAGTTACGTAGCGTCACGCAACAATAGCTGCCAATTACTTAGCATCACACCCGTTAAAGGAGATTTTTAATAATACGTAAAAACGTGAACAGAAGGGAAATCCATGTCACTGCTTTTTCAGATCAGCACCTCGTGGTGACTGAGGTAACTTGGGTTTCCCGAAGGTGAAGCTCTAGTCTAGACTATCTTAGGATTCAGAGAATTCACTTGTTGCACACATTATTTTCGCAGGAACTCATGTGTTAAATGGCATTACTCTGCGCTGGCTCTAACTCAAAAATAACTTTCAAGGTCTGATGAAAAACCTTCATCCGCAACCAAAATAAGTTTGAAATGAAGCAATAGTACCGCGTTTTAGAACAATTATAAAATGTTAATGGCTCCCCAGGTGAGAGCATTACTGTTCATTAAAGTGCGTATTCTTGACTTGCCTAATCAAAACTATTCAAAACAAGGCATGCGTGAGCTTTTACACACACAGAAACGCACTTCCAAGCCTAATGTAACGTAAAAATGATTTTCGTTCTTTTTCAAATTTGTCCAGCTACAAATTTTGAAGAAGCAGGTATATATTTTTCTCGAAGGAATACTAAACACCGTATGAAATAATCCTGTCATAGGAGAAAAACTCCAAATTGAATTCATAGAACGGTAAAATTTAAAAAAAATTCAGTTTGATAAACGCAAATGCATCGAATCGTGACTGTGAGCGGAAGACGCTCCACTTCAATATGCAGTCAACTTGACACTCGTTATTGCCAAGCATTCTTAAAAAAAAGTACAAACTTCCTCTTATGTTCGAATTTCTCTTTCTCTTACGTTACAGTTGAGGACAACCTCTAACGTAAGAAAGTTTTTACACTTGAAAATTATTCTCAATACTTACATTCCTCGCTTATTTCTGGACGCTATGCATTAAAGGATAAATCTGCAGGCGGTCTCACACTCGCGCGAAGTGCATAAGACGAGCAGACATCTGGGTCGCATGCATCTCTTGCTGTACAGTTGAGGCACGTACAGCTCGTAAACACGGCTGCGCTGGTGGCACCCAACACAACAACGTATCAATGATCTTCATCAATGTTTGGCCTGGCAAGGCGAATCCACATGGACACACTACGTAAAGTAACACATTTGACTTGGACGATTCTAGGTCCACGAAATCATACGTGCATAAAGTGGCCGTGCATGGAATTAAGTAATTTAATCGTACAGTACGTAACTCGCAAGAAACACAAAATGAGTTCTAGAATAAACTTTAAAATTGAAAGCTTGGCAGACATTGTGCAGAGTTGTAAAATTAATTCAAGCAAAAATGTTATGGAATTAAAATGTCCTGCATATCTTGAGCGATGCCCTAACACGATGACATAAATAAAATTTTAAAGGTTTAGTAAACATTACGAACACATACTTTCGGTCCCTCTATACTTCAGTGTTTCAATTCACAATTTCTGTACGTCACACTCTGCATCGACTACTGGCATTGTGAACACATTCAAAAATCGTCGCGTCAAACATTGGATAAATAACCTCCCAGTATCATGAAGTACTGATTCTATATCCTTTTTAACTCCTGGGGCTTGTATTTGATTGCAGCGCTTGTACGTGACCGAAATGTCTGTGCATGATTTAGGTCCGAGTATGTGACTGAAACGTCTGCATGTTGCGGTGCACGAGCGTGATTGATGCCTTAACTTCAGACGACATGTGACTTGTGTTGCAGCCTAAGAATGAATCAAACGGCTCGTTCCTGTTACCATATTCTATTCTATTTTACCTTTAATTTTACACTTTTTCTTCATGCGAGCGAAACATAAGGACACTACACCGTCCCAACATCTCACCATCCCACCACTTGACCGCCCCAATACCTTAACACCTCCCTCTCCTCTGCGCCCATGACTCTGGTCCCAGGTAATGATGATGGTCAATAGCTCAGAGCAGTGATGACCGCAGAATTGACCGAGAAACCGAAGTTGAAGCGGATACTTGTGGTCTCGCCTCTTCTTTCCTAATACAGATATAGGGCATTGACAGAACACGAAAAGCATTCAAATAAAGTAAAATACTAAATTAATGTTGGCCGGGTTCTAAAAAATACCTCACGGGCTAGGAATAAAATATGGAAGACATTTTTATACCCACACGAGCATAGAAATAACCGGTGCCAATGGATCATACTCGTCCAGGCTTCAATGACAACGTTACGAGAGAGAAGATCCGCGCAAATGTTAAGTTGATCAAAAAGATAACCGAGCGAAAACGACACCAAAAGAACTCACATTAAAATAGTTCAGCACAAAAGCTCGGTGAGCATTTATCAACCAGCTCAGTCGTCTCTATACACTTGTTAAAAATGAATAATTCGAGTTAATATCTTTCGCGGAAATAAAACGCAGGAAAAACCCTAAAGCAGGAAGGCGTCGCTCAGAATGAATGCGATCCTGCAACGTCAAAATCAACTAAGGTAAGAAAGTCCTCCCTTTAGAACCGGAAGCAGGGATTCTTTTTCGAGACCCAGGCGGGAAAACCTCAAAAAATTGCGCGTGACTTGTCTTCGTGGTCCAAAGGGAAAAAAACTAACCATAAAAAGTAGCAGGATGCTCTCAGAAATAATATTGAACAGATTATAAAAAACGATCAATGACACTAAACATGACGTCCCCACTCCACGTGAGAATACAGAAAAACTAATTTGCATGAACACACATGAAGAGAGTGAATCATGTATGTTACTAGACACGTGATTAACTGAAGTTCACCTCATGAGAGCCATGTCTCCTAACCAATTCTGAGAGAGCAGAAAAACGCCGACGAACTGCAAAGGATGGTTATTTTTTAACCGTGAATGCATGACGTTTCGAGTTGTGCAGCAGAAAAAAAACGAGTCCTTACCCAAAGAATTTAGTAGAATTGAGACCGTGAATTACACTTAACTTCTTAAAAACATGGCTCCCAATAACCTCTCAAAATTTTATAAGCTGAATTTATTCCCTTCCGAGTAAATTCCTAGGTATATATGCATTAATGAGTTTCTAACGTATTAGTATAACTCAATTTTTCTAGGGTATTGTAGAACTAGTCAAGTCTTCCACACCCCAAAACAGCCCAAAGGATAAAATAAAGTTGGCATCATCATTATCTACATAACCAATAATTCTATTCATTAAAATAAACAAAAAGTTGACAAACTGATCATAAATCTGTACACGAAAGTTTCAAAAATTTACCATGCTGCAATGTCGCACAGAAACTTTGACGTCATTTTAACGTCAAGGAAATAAGAATCTTCAAGTTTGATAAGAAAATTGAGCGATCAAACAGGAGGCGCCATGAAGAGAAATACTTGACAGAACATTACGCTTACAAATTTCATTGAAAGTCCGTTTTCGTTTGTTAAAAGGGGCACGACCAAAAAGCTGTCACTAAGAATATCGCTCCGCTGCGTATAGTTAACAATGAATCAAGTCTGAACTTAAATGTTATCTTCAGCGGGTCTGCAGTGACAAAATAACATTATTGTAAATACATGTTATCTTCAAATGTTACAGTTTCATTACAATTTTTTTCTGAATATACATACATACAATTCAATCTTATACAGTCAATGGCGTATGGCCCCAGCACACCTCAGCTAACCCATCAGATCACTGTCTGGCTTCTAGATGAAAATCAGATTAAAAGTTTCCGAATTTTCTATGACGTTAACAGATTTCCTATGCTGTAGTTTCAAGAAACAATACCAACAAAAATTAAAATTTCCCGCATTAACGGTATTGACTGACGCCACATCAACAAAGTAAGCGCTATTCACTTCGAGCACGTACGATGAAGATGGTCGTTTATGGGAGAAACAAATCTACTGTAATGGAGCACAAGACTGAAGATGACGGTTCCACCCTGCAGTTAGATGAGTCACCACTGCAGCAGCAGCAGCTTGTTCATTGCAGACATGCCGTACACAGCACGAATATCTTGCGAGATACTGAATTCTTGCTGAGTGTGTTTTATTCATGCACCGGAAACGAGACGTCTGGCAATTTTCCATCAGATTCCCAGAATTTTTGCGCCGAGGTCTATGGCGCTGTTCACTTGTCAGGAGTGCGATGCCTCCAGCGCCACCGTGCACTTATTAAAAAAATCTTCCACAGCTTCAACAACACTAGCACCAGTACGAGCATCTCCAGAATCTCTGAAGCTCACATACAATGCATCGTTTGTTTTTCAATAGAGAATAGAATACAATTTATCAAAAAATTAGAAATCTTATGCAAATATGCGCTCAATACTGGCAAAAACTCGGTAACAGTAATACTGAAAGCTCTGGATACACTCAGACTTGGAAAATAATGAACGTACGGCAGATCTTCTAAAAAACGACTCTTCATGAACTCTAATACCAGAAGGAAAATAACGTTACTCCCTCCAATGAATTGCGTTGTAAGGAGATTACGTTGAAATTATCAGGCTCGTTAAAGTTGGAGTGGACCGAAGAGATGGAGTGAGTGGGATTAGAGCGACTCCCGACGGTGGTCCCACCCGACAGAGCGGGTGGATCCAGTTCTAGCTGGTTTAGCAGGCGCCGCGCCGAAGAGAAACTGTGACCATAGCGCTGAACTTCAGCTCGAGCCTAGGTTTGGCTGCAGCTGTCAAACGGCCAACCTCCGCATCAATGTTCTTTTGAGTACAGGTGTCGCAGTTGCTCTATTGTTTTCTATTCTAGCTGTTTCTTCCTCGATACAAGAGCATTAGCACGTCACTACGTTGGACTAAGCGTTTGAAGGGAAATGAGATAAATTCTTGAGCGAATACTTCCGTATCGGACGTGAACATTAGAAAAGTGAAAAAATAGTCCAAAATCAATACTTGTAATAAAAAATACCTAACAGTTGCCTCTAATTCAACCTGTGTGCTTCGACGTTTATTCAACAGAACTGACAACAGCTCGTAAAACAAACGAACTTGGATGAACCAGTTCTTGTTGTGGGGACTAACTGAAACAGCCTTCAGGGTACTGTAAGCTCGTCCTTGCATGTGTACAGGGTACTGCAATATAATCTTTTTCATAACTTTTCGACAGGTATAACAGGAAGTTATGTTGCCTCACCCTATACTAACTGTGACCAATGCAACTTTAAACAATGCATTTCTCTAGGTACTAGTAAAATCTAAACGAAGAAAATTGTCAATCCACAGTTTAGTGTCAAAGCACAAATAATGGACAGCCTTCATAAAATTTAAGAGAACATTGGCAGTCATTTAAATTTGTATTTAAACAGCTTCAAGTCTCGTCGCGTAGCCACGAGTTGAACTACACGGATGATCACTCAAGGTTAATGGAGAGATAAATATATTGAATTAATCAGGCAACAGGGCTGATATATCATGGATAGACTAAGCAATGAACTCTACTCCCCTCTCTATCATAAAAAAATATTGGGAAAATATAGTGGGTATGAATTTATTCACATGAAACAATAAGAGATTTCTTTGGAAATACTAGAAGGCAGACGACAAATAGCCTATATAATCGAAAGGTTCTGAAGTGGATTCTGTGAGCCTTGAAGTACACTGCTGTGTACGATGCTTTTCACAATTTAGAAGAAAAGCAACCAAAATTATCTAGTGCATCAAGCCTGAATGTGCCAGTGGTCGACACAAGTGTACATACTCTCAGCCAGCTTGAAGTTGTGAAGCAGAATCATGTTCTCTCCCAGAAAGTTGGAAAACGCGCCACAAAGTACGGCTCCCAACGAAAATTCTCGAGTGTCCAGCAATCAAAGTTTTGCAGATGGTTCTGCAGATACAAGTTAAGATCCAGGAATCGCAGACTTTTTATTCTCTACTGTAGGGAACGTGAAACAACGTATGCTTACGAATTTATCTTTAAAGTGAGAGATTAAGGTTGTCAAGAATCATTGCCACCAATATCAAAGCTGTCAAATTTTGAGTGTTAGTTTGAGTAAAAATAATAACATTTATAGCAAAATTCAAGCATAAAGTGACGGGCACATGGTTTTCTCTCACACACAGGAGCGAAAGCATCATATCGAGATGGGAATTAGTGCCAATTTAGTAGAACCATAAGCTGTAAGACGACCCTGAACAATACATGAATGCAGGATATGCCCTCAATTGAGGTGGTAACGTTGGCCAGGGAGACCGGACAGCGGCTGCAGCTGTGCAGAGCGACATGAGGACATCATGTAAAGATAGATGTCACTCAACACCTGTTCTGTTCGTCTCGACACATGGAAGCCAGCAGCCAGTAAGCTCAAAACCTATAATCACAAATTCAACGCAGGAAATGAAATCGACCTTGGAATAAAATGAAGTGCATGTACTTCCATAAACTCCGAAGAAACTAACATCTTCCTAAAAAAAATACCCAAGAAAATAATTTTTGCTAGCAAAATAATCACAAAGATACACAAGGCTCATCACCTCAAAAAAGAAATGAGAGGTAACTACAATACCGTGCAAATCTTCTAATGGCCTTGGGCTAACATTACAAAAGCGATTAACTTGTTTGTTTAGCTGTCGGCAGCCCAATATTACTCAAGCCATGTTGGTAAACGAGGCTCAGTCTCTAAAAAACAGCTTATTTTTGCTAGGAAGCACAGTCGCATGAATATTACTTTCGAGAAGTCAAGAATGAACATGTTCAGCATTGGAACTTTGGAAGTCGCTTGGCCTTGCATCTTAAGCAAACAATATTGACAACTTTTAGCCTAACATTCAAGAGAGCTGTTACAAGATGGAATAAATGACCCCAGTCAAGCGAGCTGCTACGAGGTGGCTCTAATAGCCCCAGCCAAGCGAGCTGCTACGAGATGGTTCTAATAGCCCCAGTCAAGCGAGCTGCTACGAGGTAGCTATAATAGCCCCAGTCAAGCGAGCTGCTACGAGGTGGCTCTAACAGCCCCAGTCAAGCGAGCTGCTACGAGATGGCTCTAATAGCCCCAGTCAAGCGAGCTGCTACGAGATGGCTCTAATAGCCCCAGTCAAGCGAGCTGCTAGGTTTGATAGCCCCAGAGCAGCCGAGTTTGATGGGGCCGGGGACAAACAAGAGCATATTGGGGCAAGGGGAGGTCATGCAACCGCCCATAGAAGACGGAGCTGAGTGACGTTCTCTATCTAACCTACGACTCAGTCTTGCCTCTACACCGTGCATTCACTCGTCATGGACCTGCCCTATTATTTTTCTATTATTTACTTTCATCGAAGACCAAGTTCACGCAGTCACGGATAGGAGGTTGTATTTTATTCATGAGTTCCAAGACTTGTGATGGAAATCCTGCAAATCGAAAAGGAATAAGAAATATTATTCACTGGCCTCAAAAAAAGACGGCCAGACTAAGAATGGCTGATTTCACACACCATGTACAGATGAGGCTTGGAGTGATGGCTACCGACATGACATGACACGGGAAAACCAGCAAGTGCCATGTGTCACTATTTTTCCGCAATGTTCACACATGAGATGAAACATTCGCTTCCAGACTTACATCGTTCACGAAAACTGCAGGGCTCTGTTTGAGACATGCGACATGCGCAAAGCTTATGGTCCCGGCTTACAAAATGTTTACATATGGAAATCAAAAGGTTCACACAAATTTTAAAACCAGCGATCAGCATTTCCTTTTCCAAACATCAAATCGAAAAATCGTTAACACACTTTTATTGAATTTCTACACACACACACTGCGCATCACTTGCGTTATTGAGGTGAAACGAACGCATAGGTGAATTCAGAGATTTTAATAAAGAAAAGGTAGACAGTATACTCTCTACACGTGAAATACAACATACATTTTCCCTGTAACAAACTGGAAGCACTATCTAAAGGAGGTAGCCAACGCTCATGAGAATGGCCTCATGTATATAGGGTATCGGAAAAGAACGCACTCTTCAAATCGTATATTTTGTTTTGATTCAGGTGTTTATTGACATAGATTAAGAAGTTAAACAGAAGATACTATCAATCTCATCAAAGAGCAACGGCCAATTTATCATTTTGACCAAAACAGAAATAAATTATACTTTGTATTTTAGATCTTGGCAATCCGAAAGTCAGAAGACATAAAATTTTATAAAAAAATAATAAAAAATGTCACATAACAGATGGAGCTAAATCCTGTCACTGTTTTAAAAATTAATAAAACCAAATGTAAATAAGTCAAATACATGTGTTTTTATAATTTGAGAGAGGGAATCTCAGAGTTGTATCAAATATCTACTAGGCCAATGCCAAGGATGCTTTGTACTCTAAAACAGTACTATTATCAAGTAACCCAGAATGACGAAATACGGCAAGGAACAGCGAGTAAAAATGGAAAGTTATTTCAAACATAACACGAGTAGAGTCCATTGTAATCGATGATAACCTAATATATTTCAAACATAATGGAACATTGGATGCAGTGCAGAGTATTAAGGCAACAGTATGTACGGGTCTTGGGTAGCAACTAAGAATAAACCGCTGAGTTCGTGGCCATACTTTATTCTATTCAAATAAATGGGCACTTCTATCCGTTCTCCTGAGCTTTCAGACAACGCATTCCTCATTAACGCTCGGTCCATGTTGGTACCGCTGCCAACAATGGAGAGCCTCAAGTAAAGGTCAACGTTTCATGGACTTTCTTCAAAACACTCCACAGGGATTGGCGGAGCGGAGACTCACCAAAACTCGAGAGCCAGAGTGGCTTTATTCAGAAACTTCCCGGGTTGTGAGTTCTGATCTATTTCTGGATCAAACGCGAGGTGAACGCAACGACGCCATCTTTCAGGTTAGTGTCTGGAGTTACGACGGTCATCTTTCAAAATCCTGGTATTTTCGATGCAGACCAAAAGCATACCGCTTTTGTGCGGTGTGCCCAAATGCGACTCCCAGAGTTCAGTCAATATCAGTGTGTAGTGCGACCGCTGAGAACCCTCGCTACTCCAGGATGATTTTTAAATATGTGGCCTGGCCAAAAAGAATCTTTAATAACTCATTATTTAAAGGATTTAAAAAAATCATTCATGAAATTCTGAGAATTACTAGTTTTATTTTGATTGCTTTTTGAATATATTATTCTCCATGTGCCCACCTGAGCACAGACATAAATCGGAACGATTACGCAGGCTGTTAACAGCGCTGATGAGACCAGGTCCAATTCGCTGTTCTGATGTTCTGCTTGTTAACAACATATGCAAGTTCTACTTGCTGACACGTCCGTTTAAGCTGAAATGGGCTTCATCTGATATGAGCAACCTTCAAACAAAATCTGGGTCTTCATCATTCTTCTGGAGGATCCACTCACAAAACTAAACGCGACGCTGAAAATATTGTTTCTGCAATTTCTGGCAAACCTCAATTTTATTTAGATGCATTGCTAAATTCTTCTTCAATATCTTCTGAGTTAAAGAATAGTTTATTCCCAATTGCTGAGACAAATGTCAGACTGATGTTTGGGTTCGACTCCACAATTTTCCTTGCATTTTCAACAGTTCCATTCAGAATAGCAGATTTTTGTCTGCGCTCGGGGGGGAGGGGGGAGCACACGAAGAATATCATATTTAAAAAGTGTTAAAAATGTAACTAGTATTTCTCAAAATTTCACTAATGCATTATTTTTAAATCTATTCAATAATATCGAGTCATTAAAGATTCTTTCAGATCCCACATTTAAGAATCATACTGTCCTTAAGTGGCACATATGAAGAGGTAGGAGTATGTAGTGGATAATTTCAGCCCTGTTTTGCATAAAACCAGTTCCAGAGGAGAAATCGAGTTCAGTCTTGCCAAAGATTACCGGTCACCCGCACAAGGCAAAAGCGCAGTTCATTTTCCGAGCTGTAATAATTAAAACTCGGTAAAATTGAGAGTTAACAGCGGCGACGCTTATTATGGTCTGACGTAACAAGGAGCAGACGCAATGTGGTGAGCTAAATGCATCGATATTCAGGCTTAGTTTGGTGCATAGAGCTCACCTCACTAAATCTCAGAGTAGAAAGCAAGGCAAGGTTAGCTACTGAAATCAATAAATTTCAACAACTGAAGTTGCTATCATAAAAGGATATCTTTCTTCCAAAGTGCACAGTGGTTCAATACGCCTCCTATAAAATTTCGTACGTGATGGTTTTATGAAAACAGAATTCCTTGAATAAATATTTCCAGTACAAAGTCCTGTTTCTGTTATTGTATGAATAGAACCACGAGCTCTAATTATATGATAGCTTCCGGCCACCATTTCCTCACACAACTTCTGCTGCAGGTGAACACTGACGAGTTGTTTAGTGCAAACAAGGTGCGTTCAGGCGTATTAGACCACAGTTTGGCTTCATGAATGTCTTTTAATTCGAAGAGACCAGCACAAAAGAAAACTAACTGTTGCGCCCAACACAATATGATCATTTCTCTAACAATTGCTACTTACCGAGACTGAAAAATCTACTGAGCTTTGAGTAAGTTTATGACAAAGAACGAAAAATTAAACGGAAATGTTATGCAGGCTGCAAGTTTTGCAAGATTTCTAGACTAGAGAAAAAATATATAAATATATAAATATATGTATACACCTACATACATATATACATACAAATCACGATTCAAGTCGTACATGCAAATATCGACAAAAATATGTTTTAAAATATTCTTAATATGAAACCCTGGAATGTAGAACAATTTCCTTTTTGAAATAGGTAATACTTAAACTCGTAACATCAACCTGCTTTTGCTTTTCATTCCAGTGAAGTCTGAGGACGCTGACAAATGTTAACAACTGTCGTCTTTATAACGTCACCAGACCTGCAGCTGCGTGGGGCTTGTGACATGGGGAACCAGAGGGAGGAGGGTAAGGGGTGAGGGTAAGGAGGTGAGGGGAATCTTGCATCTGTCCCCATCCTCCCTCCCCCCTCCACCTTTCCGAGAAAAAAATATTCTAGAAAAGAATTGTATACGCTAACGCACAAGTTCAAAAATTAATTGATCAAAAGTAAAAAAATATCAGATTGAGATGTTCATAAACGAAAGTCAGAAAGTCTATTACTTACTCATAGGACTCTTAGCTTAAGGGAGAATAGAGAACTAATTGTACACGCAATAAAGATCTCCCCCAAAAAAGATATAATTTGTCTACTCTAAAAGTCGAGGCAAGAAATGGTTGCAACGAAATAAGGAAGAATTTATCCCAGATAACGAGGTCAAATAGATCCGCTTGTAACAGACGCTCTTGTCAAATTTAGCTTGACAGAACCCTAATTTGAGAGCCTTAAATTTAGAACAAGCCTCACTATTACGGAAATTCTAAGACAAATTTTAAACTAGCCTCAGTATTACCGAAATGGTAAGAGCCTTAAATTTAAGACTAACCTCACTATTACGGAAATTTTAAGCGCCTTCAATTTAGGACAAGCCTCAATATTACGGAAATTTTAAGAGCCTTAAATTAAGACTAGTCTCACTATTAAGAAAAATTTAAGAGCCTTAAATTTAGGACTAGCCTCACTATTAAGAAAAATTTAAGAGCCTTAAATTTAGGACTAGCCTCACTATCACAAGGTTTCAGTCACTGGCGAGTCGACGTTTGAGCTCCGACAGGTGCATTAATTGAAAGCTTACCAGATGACCTGGTCGTGCTGGTGAGCTGTGCACTACCCTACACATGGTCTACACAACACACTGTACACTTTACATCACAAAAATGAAGTTTTGAGTCAGTAATAAGCAACAAGCATATGTAAAAGAACATTATTTAATCGTGTAAAATTATTATCGAATTCATTTACAGCTGTTACAAGTAAAGCTCCGTTAGTAGAGAATTGTGTAAGTAGAAAATATGGAACAAACACTGTCCAAAGAAATTTAATCGCACATCAAACTATTCAATAGTGTCTTTTGCACACAGAAAAATGTGCACATTTGTGAGCTACCTCGTCGGTTTTAAGGAGCTATATTGAGCAAACATTACTTTATAGAAACAATATTTAATCCTAAACCTGTAGAAGTAAATTATTTCATTCAGAAACTTACTTTAAATAAGAGCCAGTGATGTATTTCAGCAGCTGAGAGATTTTTGAGCTCGAATTAAGGAGTGTCAGTGGCCGGGCAACTCCGTCACCCGCGCGCTGAATTGTCAAAGTAAAGCTCGAATTTATGGATTCCGCGCCTGTGATGAGCTCTTTGAAAGTAAACAGAGCGCGCCGCAGGACAAACATATCCCGCTCTGCAAATAAACTCGTACTCGCTAGCCTCTTCCGCCTGAATAAATGGTGCCTTTGTGAGCATAAAAACGATGACCTGATTACCTGAAAGCTGGCGGCGTGTTTGAAGATCCCGTCATTTGCAAAGTAAATTTGAACTTGTGGATAAACGAGACAGTGAAGAGTAGATAAGTAATGTAGGCAAGCAAACCTAGCCTGAATATTCAGACGAGTAATAGCATGATGAACGAGGCCCAAAGGCCGGCTGCCAAGTGGCCGTAAATGGTACAAATATTTATCTAAATAGAAGCACAGAGGCAAATAGCAATGCATACCAACAAAACATTTAAAATTATTTGTTAAGTGCTCATCAAAAGTAAAAGCTGAAACAAAATCCAAATATAACTACAAGCCCAACAAGGTGTCGTGTAAAAGCTGTAGAATGAGGAGAAAAGCAAGCGTAACACCTGTCCATAACATTCAGGTTACAATGGTAAATTAATCGAACATGTAATGTCACAGCAGCCTGCGTATGATCTAAAATGTTATTCCTGGTGATAGACGTACATTACACAAGTGTGATAGCACGCTCGTTGCAACTGACGTGTATCCGACGTCGACTAGCGACGTAGATTAGTGACGCACAGCACATGCGATCGTGTGCTAATTACCGAGAAGATCTCTTCGTTGGTCTCTTGGAAGATGATCCACTTTATAAACGTAGACAACTAAGAACTCAAATAGAAATAAGGCTACGAACAATGCAGCCATCCCTCTTCTTTCTGTGTCAGAAAAATTATTTTTGTGAATGCATAAATAGCACAGCTATTATTAAATAGCATTAAATAGCACAACTGGTGCGTCACACCATTAACAAACAAGCGTGACACAAAACCCCTCTAAATTTATGACTAAATACACTATTTACTCTTCAAGCATTTAACACTGATTAGTAATATTTATTCAAGTATTGGTTTAACACTGATTTGTAATATTTATTCTTCAAGTATTTAATTAACGTTGATTTGTAATATTTATTCTTCAAGTACTTATTCAGCATCGATTTTTGTTAGTACTCTCGAAGTGTTTACACCGCATGCACTTTCACAATTTAGCCAGAATAAAGCGGACAAACTCAGACAAAGCTGCCCGTCATTTACGAGCTGCTGCAACTTGAACTCTGTTTGTGAGCCACTAATAAGTAACGTAGGCAATACGTTCAGCGGTCCATTATTAAATTTTATACTCTTCAGGGCGTGAAGTTTCACTGCGCTAATAAGACATCAATTACTGTAATACACTTAATGGATCGTAACAGGAAATGAGTATTTACGTTCCGACATAATGTAGGTCTTTACAACCAGAAGTGCAAATATTCTGTCTGGAACTACATGTGCGAGATTCCGAAATAAATGCCGTACATATACAAATTTAAGCTACTTCCAGTATTTTAATTCACCATCGATAAGAATTTTGTTTGATCTGTAAGAAATGTATAATACAGTTCAATTCTTTTTAAGGTAGCCATTTTGGCTTTGCGCGGTAAAACATTAAATAGAAAGTGATTTATATCTGTGCAGATATTTGTTTTCAGTTTAGAAATATTTAATAGTGTCTTGGGATAGTAAAATGCACCTTAAAATAGACAAATTAATTTCCACCTTATATATTACTTGAATTGCAGTGATGCAAACACTGAAGGTACGATGAATTGAAATGTGGAAAGCGCAAGGGAACTGTGTGAATTTTTCAATGATGACATCCATCACTATTCAACTTCTCATTTAAATGTATTCTCTGATACCCATACACGGGTTCTCTTAACTTTGACTAGATGATATACGCAATTGAAGCAGTAAAAATTTCCCAAACTTCAGAAAGATACTGGAGGACTACAGCTAGGATAAGCAAATGTCATCTTGCCGGCCACGAGCTGCCGAGCGTAATTTCTAAACTAAAAAGAGATCACGAGTCTGTGATTCAAAGAACTTCCTGCGCCCGATGTCGGAAGTTGTAACCTAACTTCTTCACGTTAGAGTCTTGCTTTAATTCATCACTGCGTTGAACAAACTCTAGAACAGCAAGAGAGAAGCTAGTGTGTATTTTGAACTCAGCACATAGCCTACGAAGTCTTGACTCGTTTCGGGCATCAGGTATGAAACCCCTGTACGATAGATGTACGACTTTGCAAAAATGGACATGGTTCCACCAACAATTTATTTTCTGGAGATAAGACACCAGTACGGCATGCACATGATATAGTGCATGCGTAAAAATTCGTTAAAATTTAAAAGATTGAACAATGGAAACACGTTAAAATAAGTTATAAAACATATTGAGCAGAGTGAAATCAGAACGAACGCTGCAAGAAATAAAATATCCATCTTAACAAACCGAAAAAATAACTGAATATGATAAAAACAAAATGAAATCCAATAAAAGGAAGAAAAGGGGCTGAGCTAGAAAAGATCAAAGTGAGAGGGCGCTGGCAGCACACAGAGCATCACTCACCAAGCCTCATCCCAAACAAAGCTGACGGCTTCACCTCTAACCATGAGGACACACTCTGTGAGTATGGCTCTCTGCGGTGCAGCAGAAAATCAGCAAATAGCTAAAAATTCGCCAGAATTAATATTCGAATTGTACCCAAGAAACGAACCAGGTCAAGGGTCAAGGAAAGGAAGGAAGCTTAAAGCCACTCATTTGTCAAAGATGAATGCTGAAGAATCGTACATTGAGGGTGCTGAACTTTTATTATTATTTATCTACATTCAGTTGGGATAGAGACGCAAGTGTAGATAAGGTGCAGTCATTCCTAGTGGACGTTAAAATTGAGGCTACTTGCGTCAGGTAAACCAGAAAATTTGCGATGGACTGTGAAGGACAACATGAGCTTTGAAATAATGCTCCACCAAATAAAATTATCGTAAGAAGTAGGTAAACTTGAGAAATTAGGCGTGTGTTTCTGTTAAACCAGTATTTAATGTATGTTAGCGTCAAATTTTGACAAAACTGGCCAGGAAAAATGTTAGCTAAGAAATTTGTAAGGTTACATTGTTCAAAAAGGTGACAACCAGCATCGTGATTGAGAGTCATTGATTTTCAAAATCTTATGAAAACGGTGTATTGAAATTAGTCGAGCGCACCTCGATGTATTCTGCCATGGTGAATAACTCGTAAGTTAATGAAAGATTGAGAGCCAATAAAACGCAAGAAAGTCACGCTTTAGTTTAACTTGGCAACACTTGGCATGGCACATGCAGTAGAAAATTGAAAATGGAGATTAATTTCACACGACTGTCACCTCTCTTAAGCAAAATAATAACTTTCTCAACTTATGCACTATACTTTTTACAAAGAAGGGACGATAAAATTTCCGTGTACTCGTTCAGTCAAATGCCTTACAGAAGACAAATATAAATAACATGAATTTCGATAAAAATAACACAAATAACATTTCCGACATAAATAACAACAGTATATAAGTAACAGTATATAAGTAACAGTATATAAGTAACAGTATATAAGTAACAGTATATAAGTAACAGTATATAAGTAACAGTATATAAGTAACAGTAGCACAAACTCGTTCTCTCAAAAAATACGTCACAATTTATCCGGAGGTATTTTTTTCCACTCCATCAGCGATTCACTTTTTCCAGGCCAAGAGCCTTATTTGCATTGGAGTTTTGGTTTGAAAAGAAAACTTACGGTAAAGATGACAGATTTTGATACAACACATTGAACCTAAAAGCTAGCTCTAAATTAAACATTTTCAACATAACCAGGATTCATGTTTATAACTAACGCACAAAAGCTCGAGCGAACTTGTATGTTTATAAGAGAATAAATTATCAGGTAATTGATAAATCCCCTGCCTCTTATTTTGATAAAGTTTGGTCTGACGTTTAGTCTTAACGTACAGTCAGGTTCCATTACGAAAATAAATGTTCGTGTTAAAAATATTCCAGATTCAGCGTTTCGTCAACTCCTAACTTGAGCGAGCTTTGAGCGACTGAAATAGATTTGCGCCCCAGCTATAATTAGTGGAGCTCCTCTTGTCCAATTAGGTGTTCTCTGACGGTGTTCAGAGCCCCCCTTGTGTGCTCAAGCAACGCGCCTATAGACTTGCGCAATCTGGACAAGGGCCGATTTATGGACGAACAGAGGCGCCTAAACAACCTTCACAGAGCGCGTATCTGTAAGTGCTTTCTAGGTGAAACCCAAGCGGTTTCTGAGTCATAAATAGCGTCGAGGAAACCATAAGTCACAGAAAAAGAGTGGGAAACGGGCCAATAGCACTGAAGCATTTATTCACTTCACTCGGCCATTTAAGTATTTGAGTTAACTTTGGAAAAGCATTGTGGGATTGTGATGACCAATATTAGGACGCAACAAATTAATGCAATTATCTAATTGTAGAGGGTATTAGAATTTTAAGCGAAGTGAACCGCCGGTTAACTCAAATGACATAGGACATTTCTCGTGGTACATCACGAATTCTGCAGGCAAGCACAGCTAAAGAGGTACAGACATCTGTGTTAGGCGTACATATGAATTAATTTACAATCTTATTCGGAGCTTAAATAACTTGAACAATGTAAATAATTTTGATACTAAACAAGTTTTAAATTTTAGATATTTGCAAGTTCGACATTTCAAGTGAATGACCCAAATCAAAGCACAGGAATTTGCACGTTTTCGACAATGACTAAAACAAACAGGCATAGCAAATTAACAAAATGCAGGAAATGAAGGTTCTAAGTTACCCAGTAGCTGTGTGCACCTCACAGAACCTGTTGCCACGAACAGGGAAGGTTCCTGCCATTGCCAGTAGCGTCATAATGAATCTATTCATTATTCATCACCATCGATCGCTCGCTTTTCGGTTCTCAGCGCCCAGTATAGTTGCTGACCTCGTGGGAATTTGGCTCACCTCACGTGACAGGCAATAAAGAATAGCAAGATAAGCTGCTAGAACAGACGTCGTAGTGACTCTAAAATTCAAACGCTAAATTGAGTACGGTTCCACCTCATACAACCAAAATACAATGCCGTTCTTCCATTGCGTACTAGGAGAATTTTTTACGTTCCATATTTTCTTCCAGCTTTTAATGTAGAAAAATGATGCTTGGATACCGAGATGCAAGACGTACAATTTTCGCCAACATAACTGAACCGAGAAGTCGAGGTGCAAAATCGGATATCGAATAATAGAAACCAATAATAGGAGAGAGCGAAGTCCACCACAAAGCATACGTACACTTGACTTGAGCAGAATGCTTGTATCGAAATGATATTGAACTTTCAGGTCACTGATTCAAATAACGTCACTATTTTGAACCTCTTGCTCGTTTAACTAGCTTCATTTTGTTAATGTAATATAATTGGCAGCTAAACAATCACCCAAAGTAAAAATCAGGGTAATGTGGGAGCAATAAGTCAGCATTACAACTCACGCATTGCAGTGCAGGTTGCAGTCGAAGTAACACGCAACACTGCAGTGCTGTCCTGCACAGTTTGAATGTGACCAGCGGCTCCGCAGACTTTATTGCTGGCACCATATAATTCCATTGCGGCACAGAGCGATGATCATCGTGGAACCCCGACATATCACGCACGATCATCTATACATACAGGTAATGGGCACAAATGAAGTACGTGGGTACAAGTACATTTCACGCACGTGCCGATAGCACCCGCGTGTCACGGACAATGTGTAATGATATTGTACCGGTAAGCTTGTATGAAGAATTACTTAGTTCATATGAATATAATAATTTGAATGCTAAGGACCGCATGTGGCATAACATGGATGGACACCCTATAGAGCTTTTGCACGTGTATTAACATGTCCAAGGCTAAGGTGAAGTGTGAAATGCACAGGGATAAGGAGAAGTGTGAAATGCACAGGGATAAGGAGAAGTGTGAAATGCACAGGGATAAGGAGAAGTGTGAAATGCACAGGGATAAGGAGAAGTGTGAAATGCACAGGGACAAGGTGAAGTGCGAAATGCACAGGGACAAGGTGAAGTGCGAAATGCACAGGGACAAGGTGAAGTGCGAAATGCACAGGGACAAGGTGAAGTGTGAAATGCTGTAAATGCACGATTGGTGTAGCATGTGTGCAATATACATGTTGCAGCAGTAACTGCAAGCATCGAGATTAGAAGTACCAGAACGAAAGCGACACCATTTCCTTCTCTTCCAACATAGAGTACGGAGAGTGCCATGGTATGCAGAGTCCATGAAGGGTCTTTACAATTTAACAAATATATTACACAAGCAAATGAAAAAATACATGTGTGAAAATCATTTCAAAATGAGAATAAGACCTTGGAGTTCTTTCTCACCTCACTTACACCCCTATATGGTCATCATTAGTTGCACAGACCACATTAAAGCGGTACCATATTTTTGCCCTGTTCGCTGTAGCACAGGTTCATCAATGGTGAGAATGGCATAAGTACACCTTCCCTTTAGGTTAGTGTTATCCCTTATTTTTCTTCGATAAGCAATATCTTTAAAATAACCCAATAGGAAATAATTCAGGGGAGTGATTTCTGGTGAACAAGGCGGCCAAGGAATTGGCCCATCCTTTCCAACCCACCGGTCTGGAAATTTTTTTAGGATCCCAATATACGAGTACATGCAGTCCTTAACACGTTGACTCCGAAGTGGTACGTATGAGGGCCACTTAGGTTAGGTTCTGTAAATTTTACAGTGCCTTCTAGTAATAATATGTACAAAGTGAAGATTTACACCGGCCAGGCAATCGGAGGCAACGTGTTCACAGGGTTGTGCACCATCTTGCGGGAAAATGGTTGGTTGGAGGCCATCTATTTTGGTGCCACGTATTCGGTGAAAAGGTCAAGTTAAACATTTGCAATAATTAATGTTTCGTTGAAGATAAATGTACGAATGATTCGATTACACATGACCCTACACCACATTCACTTTTAGACTACCTCACTGAACTTTGCTAGTCGCGTGAAATCACGAAGCTTTCAAATGTATTGATTAAAAAAGTTTGATTAAAAGTCGAGTAAAACCGAATTAATCTCATTAAGAGCGCTCATATCAATTGTCTTTATAATGAATCTGGTAAATTGTCGAGACTTCATGGAAACCCTGTTTTATTTTTAATTTCGCACGTATTACGAGTAGAGGAACTGAATACGTTCATGTTGCA
>VCRD01001779.1:2650-14679 GCA_006783055.1 Trinorchestia longiramus
TTTGGATTACGAACCCCCCCAGTACTACATCCTACTAACTATGTCCCTAACTCCTTAAGGTTAATGTATGATTGAGATAAATGCTAGTGACATAAACGCCTGCGCGTAAGTGATATGTGTGCACACGACTTAATTGACTTACGTGGTTAAGGTGTACGTGCATGACTGATGGATTTACTTTTAGACGGCATGGGACTTCGGTATTGAACCAAGAATGGGCCAAACGGCTCGTTCCTATTGCCTTATTCTATTCTATCTATGATGGAAGTGGACGTTAACTGCTTGAAATGAATGGTCACCATTTCGATGTATGTAGCTTTTGTAATTGTATAAGACATTGGCAATCCTTTTTAGACTCTCAGTAGAAACCAAGAAATCTCAAATGTTAGATAGCCTTCGTTGTTAAAACTATAGCAATTTTAATAGATAAATCAAAAAGAATACGTATGATCATGGATTGCACCACTCATATAGTTAAGTTGACATTAAACTAAATTAGAATTAACTAGGCTCTCGAGTGCTACAGTTAACTTACACTCTCGCCAGCTAAACTAATAAATACCTTCTTAACCATTTATCATGTTTTACTAAACATTTACAGATATTCGCAAGCCATAATTCCATGATTGTTTATTATTTTGCCAACTTTTTATCGCCTAGTCATCATCATACTTCCCTAAATCTACATAATTTGAAACGGTGTGTCTGAATATCATATTTCTGCTATACTGCATGATAAAGGCTCTCGTTTATTTATCTATACTATATAATAAAATCTTTCATGTAATTATGATTCATTTACTTATTTATTTATAAACATACGTGCATATCCTGTTCCTATCGGTGCTGAGTTAGGACAGGGGAAATTAATTTCAAACAAGGCAATACTAAGGAGTTGAAATAAAGTGTTACTCTGAGGCTAAGTTTTGACTTCTCAATAGAATGAGTAGACATGTACTTTAAGCCTTGTATTGCAGACACGAAAAGTGCCGGATTACAGTAAAAACTGAAATTTTTTACCAGCTTTCTTCTGTTTTAATATGGGAACTCCTTTTCAAATGGAAGGAATTCATTAAAAAAACGAGAATGTTTTTACGAACTGGTTTACTCTTTAATAATAAGATGGATCTGTAAGATGATGATGCTAATCTTAGGCTCAGTGCCGTTGTTCAATGGCATATATTTTAGTACCCCAAATATGGGTGTTCTCTATATAATCTATGACCTGTTTGGTTCAGCGCTGTATTGTCCTTGTTATCAGCCTTGTGATAACAGCGTAGATGACGCGCGTGTTTCCCTAGACAATCAATAGAAATCCAACTTCCGCCAACTTAGAAGATTGGAATTTTATCAGAAATAAATACAAAATGATGGGTCTTCTACCAGCTGAGTGTGATCTAGTTACGCATGAATTAATTTTTCTGAATGAAAATGTGCTTGTACCATGCGTCTGTGGAATAAAATGGAATTTCACTTAAGATAAGGCGGTGAAAGAACAATATTAAAAGGTGCTATTATACCAAAGTTCTCAAGTTCTCAGTGACTTTTAAATTATGTTAAATAAACACTAACTAACTAATGAAGACTGAATATTGAGAACTACATAAGCAATGAAAAATTGACACCTAGAATTATAAGAAATGAAATCTGAACATTGAGAACCAAACAGTGTGAACTGAAAACAGGTAGAAACACTTTTTCAAACACTAAGAACCAAAAGATGAGAACTGAGCACTGAGAACCAAACAAAGAAAACTGAGCACTGAGAACCAAACAATGAGAACTGAGCACTGAGAACCAAACAATGAGAATTAAGCACTGAGAACCAAACAATGAGAATTGAGCACTGAGAACCAAACAGTGAGAACCGAACATTGAGAACCAAAGCACAAGAACTTGACATTTAGCCCTGAACAATATAGTTCGAGCAGAACGTCTTAACTCTGCGATCAGCTACAGTGACAGGCAATTGCGGCCTCACAAATCTCGATGATTAGCACCAAGCCGTAAACCTTTTGTGGGTACCGCCTTTGATTTCTTCTAAATCTTATTTCAGGCTCTTGAATACTCTCACTAGCCGTATCCAAAATATCACGTTCCCAAGAACACTATGTTACTAATATGATCGCTAAATTATCTATTAAACACATTTTAAAAAAATGTGTGCCTAAGTGTTCTTAAAAGTCGTTAGAAGTAATTTTTTCCCTCTGCGGATGCCAGGGTGGTAAGACACACTTCGGGCTGGAGTCTTCGAAAGCAAGAAAACTTAGTAGCCTCTTATTCAGTAAACAACTTACGCTTGTAGTGTAACTACTATCATGATCTCAAAGGAAAATCTTACGCTATGTGTTATTGTAATGTAATTTTAGCTCGCACTTCGGGGTCCTCTACTTTTAGGCACTAAAAACCCTTTAGTATCCTTTACACTACAAATTTTTCTACCCAACGCTGGTATCATTTTCAATTGAAAAGTATTTTACTACAACTGGATAGCCGGTGACGTTGACTGCTGCAGTTTTGATCACAAGAACAGAACATAAATCGAAGCACAACGAAAATTGCGTTGTTGTAATCTTTGTTTACATACCAAAACTTGAGCACAAAAGATGACGGCTACATAGAACAGACCCAAAAATATTCGCCAATGACTGCACAGCGAACAAAATCATGGCGTAAATAATTTATGAATGGTTCCGTGAAATAATCAATACGTTATTGATTGCGGGTAATTTTACGTTGAAATATTAACCCTATCAATAAATAATCGGACATTATTATCTAAACTGCTACGTAGTGTCTAAAGTCCCTTAGGCCTGTACTTCCCTCCACTGAAGATGGGGTTAGATCATGAAAATTTTAGGTTAGACCATGAAAGTTGGGGGTCAGATCTTAAAAGATGAATATACCGCATCAAAACAGATAATATTCTATTTATTTTTCCTTCATTTCACACTTCAGTTAATCGAGAATTTGACCCGACGACAACCTTGACAGAAAACAGACCGGTTTGGAGATAAAAAGACTCCTCTTTGTGCTCCTAGCTGGGTTGTTATTTATACATTCGTAATTGATCACAATCCACTACCTGCTCCTAGTAATCAGACCTGCAAATGAGCTTGCACAAAGTCAAATGTACATGATCGACCGCTCTGTGGCGTGTCGGCAGCATTTACACAGGTTAGCAGTGGATAAACAGCTTCTGCTGTGAAAAAGCTGTCGTGGACCAGACTGCTCGGTGCAGTGACCGATACACGCGAGTGCTGATCTCAGAATCCGATGCTAGGAGAAGATAAACTCAGCCCAAACCACCTGCTGCCTTGTAGGTTGTATTCTGTCGGGCAGAGGCTAAGAGAGTAAACTCTGATAGAAAATCCCCCACCAACCAGCAGTGGAGCAGCGCAGTGGGATGGTCCATCACTACCCATGCAAATTAGGAAGACTTATATTCAACAACGGACATTGAAGGCTGACATAAGGAAGTGGTCATAATAGCATAATTGAATATTGCTTCAAAAGTTTCTTCTTGCGTCAGCGCAACAGAATAGGTACTGAAATAAAACTGTACCAATTCAATAGAACAAGTAGTAAAGTAATTTTCTATCAAGGCTGACAAGTAACATAGGTACCATTCATACATTCATTCGTTCTGTAAACCATGGGAAAAATAACTGACATTGAACCATAGGCAAATGAAGTAACACGTTGCTGCAATAGGTGATGGTAGTAGTTATTTAGTTACTAACATATTAATATTGGACAGTCATTATTAATTATGGCTATATAGTGTTGAAAATCATGGTTTTAGGTCTCTGAAGATGCGAAATCATTACGATGTTTGTATTAGGTTGTTAGAAAAATAATGGCCGTTTCAGGCGATATGTTTTAAAGTTGGTTTTACTATTGAATATTTTTTGTAATTCAGGCAAATAATGAACATAATAAGTTATCTACATGTGTTCTACAATATTTTTGTATCATGCTTATTTCATCTATAACTCATTTCAGAAGTGACAGCCCACAATTTTGAACATGAAAAAAGAAAACTTACGATTACTTTTCTTGCATGAGTTCAAGCTCGGCAACAATGCTGCTCAAACTACTGCAAACATCAATGAGGCGTGTGGAGAAGGCATAACAAGAGAAAGAACAGTACGAAGATGGTTTCAAAAATTTCGTGGTGGAGATGAGAGCCTCAAAGATGAAGATGTTAGGGGTTGGCTACCCATTCTTCAGAATGAAAATTTGAGAGTGATTGTCGAGCAAAACCCACGACAAAGTGTCAGGGAAATTTCTCAGCGACATAGTGTCAGTATTTCAATTGTGTCAGACCATCTGAAGCAAGTCGGCAGAGTCAAAAAGCTCGACAAGTGGGTCCTGCATGAACTCAATGAACATCAACATATGGCGTCCAACATATGGCGTTTTGAAGTGTGTTGGATGCTTTTCTTGCAAAACAATAGATTTTTATTTATTGATCGCATAGTCACCTGTGAAGAAAAGTGGATACTTTATAATAATCGGAAACGATTAGGTCAATAGCTTTATCGTGATGAGGCACCCAGATACTTTCCAAAACCGAAATTTCACCCACAGAAAATCATGGTGACTCTCTAGTGGTGTGCAATTGGTGTTTTCCATTACAGTTTCTGAATATGCTAATCAGTGCANAAGTGCACTGCCCGCTGGGGAGTCTGCGTAAAATCCGAAATTTCTGAGCCATCTGAAAAGTGCGTGTAATTTTAAGGAAATAGAGATGTTTGTCTTAATTTTCCAATAGGTTCTGTAGTTCGAGATCAAGGAAATATTTACGAGTAGAAGAAATACTAACATGATCTATATCCAGATTTCTTCCATTGTTATAGCTAGTAAAATAAGATTTTATAGTTCCATCGCAATTTAATATACATCAGGTTGATGAATTTTATTCCATCAAAAATGTACCCAGTGAGTTAGCTTAGGCCCACAATAAACTGCCTACTTTCTGCAGGCTGTATTTTTAATCCCATTTTATGAGTTTAAATAACTTTACCCTTCTTCATAGTTTTATAAATTAATACTTTGATGTAAACAGTCTTTCCATGGTATAAGATAATCCATTTATTTTCCTCGACCTTATACTGCAGCTCAATAAGTGTCGAGTAAGTTCTCCATCAGAGGTTCAGAGCTCAGCTGCCTTGTAGAGATCATTAGTCGCGTTCTCAAATCTCATTGTGTGCTCACAAAGGCATTATAATCAAAGACTTCAATAATGAGGCTTGTTAAGCTAACTCAATTGAAGCTTCTTCGGCTTCAACGAACCAGTAAACCTACTGCACTTGACTCTGCCTTTCTCCTGGCGAGACCATGAAATTCTGCATGAACTTAATCAAGAAAAAGAAAGAAATAATCATTATTGCTGTAGCACACACTTGAGCTATTGGAAATATGAAGTACATCATGGTTTTCCCACTATCTAGAAGGGTACGCTTTCATGGTAGGCGAGGTGCTTAGAAAAAGAAGGCCTAATCAGTAAAATTGCCTCTGAAATCATGAATGAGTGCTGCGTCAGCATTGTAACTCAGAACATCACAGCATCAAGACAGTGCCAGAAGTTGAAACACAAACTTTAACTTTAGCCTCCCTGGAGAATTCAGACAGAAAATCATAAAATCATTTACAAGTGTGAGCTTCTAGCACGGTTAACTTTGTTTTTTAACTCAAAATAACATCCGCCCTGTGTCAGTTTCAATGAAAATTTATGGACAACAAAACTATTCTTCAATAAATAAACTTTAATTTTGTGAAATTCCTGGACTAAGCTGGCGAAATTTGTGACAAAACACACGAACGGGGGATGAGCTGCTCCGTAATTACTTGAGTGTTACGTCTTACTTCCTACAAATAATTGGAAATGTTGCATTGTGAAAGACGATCAAAATTAAATCGATTGCGACTTTAATTTTCAATTAAATTCTACCGATTGCTCGTAAGCAAATAGTTTGTTGAAAAGGTCTACATTTTTTATAACCTGGCAATGAGGTGAGTTTTTTATGCAAATAATATTTTTTTTCTCCCGTTATACATACATTATACAGCAACAAAAAAGAAAGCTTTATTTTCTAAACGGACGATGATTTTCAAGATATTAATACCAACCTGAATAGTATTTCAACTTTAGTTATATTTTCTTGTGACTGTCCAACTTATTTAAGGGAATTTACATGTAATGAAAACTTACTCGTAGCGTTCATAAGTTGGACGTATAATTAAAAAACAAGAGAAAATAGCAAAAAGTCTCATTTCTGAAGCATGAAAATCAGCCTTTTTCCTTGCATCCACGGTATCACAAACGTCAATGGCAGAGGCTTTGAATCCACATTTCCATGTTATTTCGTGAGTATCTTACAAACTATTCAATATAGCATTGGCAGGAAATTTTTCACCTTTGCGGCTGGCTTTCGATGTTCTTGAAAATTTTAAGTGTTTTTAAAGATAGAACTCCTTAACTGAGAGGCCCGGATGGACATCGTTTTGGTGATTTTAACAGAGTATGAGTAAGTTTTTTAAATCGGTTTTTCACCATAAAATATTTATGTTTCATGTGGTCCTTAATTGCTTTCTTTCAACCATTCCGTTGACCTTAAGTGTCTCAGCACCCTTGATTGCAAGATTTTGTCATTTTCCCATTTTACAGACGAAAAACGGCTTTACAATTTAGTTTTGAATGTTCAAGTTATAAAGAAAAACCGTGAGTTCGTTATTCATAATTTACGTCACTTAGCATTTGCGTGAAACAAATTCTTTTCAGTGCTCTGGCATGTAGTTTTTATTACAAACAAGGCTCATTTCTATCCAGGTCTTAACAAATGTTTGTGCCCGCCATTCTTTTCAGGATATTTTCTCGGTTCAATAGAGAATAGACGGTTCGCTAACAAGCTCGGGCTCTTCACTATAAGAAAAGAAGAGCACAAGAGATAGAGGAAGAAGTCCCGGTCGTCTCTTGGGCAATTCACAAAAGAGTTCGTTTTTTTGGAAGGATTTTTTGCTGTAGTGAAAATTATGCCTGTTGTGTGCTTGGTCTGTATTTCTCAGGAGATTACTCTTGCTTTAATTAAATTTAAATTCTGCAGTAGCTCGAACATTTCTGCTATTATTGTAGGAGAAAATTTTTCGATTTTCCTACATTGGATTTTAATAGTATTGCGTACATGGAATACCTTAGCATTTTTGTCGCAGTTTTATGATTTTCAGGAATGCATTGATTACTTAATAGTCATGGTTTGTTATTGTAAATTATTCTGCAGTTTGATTCTATTAATGGACATAATATCTACGGTGTCTTCATAAAATTTTTTGCTCTCACTTCCTTTAGAATAGAATAGAATAGAATAGAATAAGGCAATAGGAACGAGCCGTTTGGCCCATTCTTGGTTCAATACCGAAGTCCCATGCCGTCTAAAAGTAAATCCATCAGTCATGCACGTACACCTTAACCACGTAAGTCAANGTGAATTTATACGACATTAACACTGATGTAGGAGCTACTTTTTGAAAGGTGAATAGAGATTTTTATTCTTTTATCTATGTATGCAAAGAAAATGAACATAGTAATGGAAAACGATTTTTGTTTGTGTTAGAATTTAGCGAACTAATCCAAAAAATTGCTACGCTTGATCAAAGTTCTGTTAAAAATATATTATATAAGTTCTACTGCAAAAAATCTACAATTTTCATGATACAGAAGAAATATCTTCAATAAGCGCATAATGAGTTTAGCAACATATTGCAATAACACATAATAGGGTATTGATATAAAAATAGTGAGATTATTTAGAAATTTTTAAAATTTGTTACGTTTTTGACAAATTTGTTACGTTTTGAGATTAGAAGTTGTTACTATTCACGAAAACCTTCTGGCAACCCTGTTTTAGTAGCCTCAGGACATTGGTAGTGAGAGGATGTAATTTGTCTGTTAGCTCTACATCATTAAACCTTCAATAATTATCTGACCTGACCTAACCTTCAATAATTACAAATGTAAATGGGAACCTAACCTAGCCTAACCTAACCTTCAATAATTACGGGCGTAAATGGGTTAACACAGAGGAGCTACTAATTCAAAAGACACGTTGCAACTTTTTAGGGTGATTAAAGGGACAAAGTATAAGAAGTAATTTAATTTTATTACATTTGAACGTCGTGCATGGTGGGGTTGTCTATTTGTGTTCTAAAAAGATTTTTCGATGAAACGCATGTCAATCGAAAAACCTTACTGGAATATCAAAAAACGAAAGCAATTATTAAATTATTTTAGTGAAAACAAGACCTCAGAGCGGATGAAGATATTGCTTGCCCCCGAGACAATAATCAAGCAACGACAAAAATCATAAGATGAAGATGACCGAGAAGCCTCTTGCAGTACCTGTCATACAGACGACACATCAGTCACCTTCCCTTGAAAGAAATGAACATTGAAGAAAAAAGAAGAATTTACATGATACCCATCTACTAAACTACATGCCCGATGCTAATACCCAGCTTCTAGACTAGACTAAATATACAGACTCAACCCTGTCTGAAGACTCTGCAGACTTATAACCTTGGAATCAAAAGTTTAACACGTTGACTCCGAAGTGGTACGTATGTGTACCACTTAGGTTAGGTTCTGTAATTTTTTCAGATCCTTCTAGTGACTATGCGTACACAGTGAAGTTTTACACCAATCAGGCAATCGGAGGCAAAGTGTTAAGGAGATCATAATGACGGAAAGCAGCACACATTCAGCAATCTTTCAGTAATTTTTTGTGAGTTATAACCAGAGACAAGAAACGAAGTGAATTTTATAAAGAATTAATAGATCGAGTATTTTATGAAATAATTCAAGTTGAGTTTGAAGGCTTACTGTGTTAGGAGCAGAGTGAGGATAGGACTTAGTGGTACTGCAGTGCTAAGAACTTTCTGTAAACTATACATGGCTGGGGCCTTCTCTTGTCACACCTAACAACTGACATCACGAGAATACAGGGTGTTTCAGAATTAAGACAACCAGTTTTGCATATTAAATAAATCAATTAATATCAATGTTTGGTTATTCAAATCTGATATTATTCTGAAGGTAGTAAGATGATCTTTATATTTTAAGTGTCTAAATTTCGAATTCATACTTTATATAATGCCTGTGGATCGAAATATCGTTATCAAACTCCACAAAGAAGGTGAGAGGAACGTATCAGATGAAAAATAAGTTAAAAATGAACCGTTCAATTGTTTGGGATATTGTTAAAAAAGTTTAATGAGACTGGTACAACCTCTAATAAACCAGGACGAGGCCGGAAACGAAGTGTTTGGACCAAAAAACTTGTCAAAAACACGCGAGAAAAGTTACGTCGAAACCCACGTCGATCCCTTTGAGAACTGGCTGCAGAAGCCAATGTTAGCTTCTGTAATGTAACTTTAATGTAACTTTAATGAGAAGATCTGAGGAAGAAACCTCACAAAGTGATGAAACGTCATGAGCTTACTGAACATCATGAGAGAATGAGGGCTGAAAGAATTCGTCACATCCTTAATGAGATAGCTCAAGACACGCTTCCAAACTTGGTGTTCACAGATAAGAAAAAATTTAACATTCAGTAAGTTGTGAACAATCAAAACGACCAAGTTTGGAGTTCCTCAAGTTCAGTCGAGGGTAGGATTGTTACGAGACATCAAAATACACAGTTTGTCATGATTTGGGCAGCTGTGACAGCCACAGAAAGATCTCCGCTTGTTTTTGAGCCTTGTGGGGTCAAAATAAACTCAGTACATATTTTTCTCTTATTTTTGAATCAAAGTTATAACCATGGGCTACAAAACATTTCAGGGTTCACCATGGTGTCTCCAACAGGATTCAGCACCATCACATGGCTCCAACGTAACCCAAACGTGGATTCAGAGGAACATTCCATAAGCAAAGATTTATGGCCAGCAAAGAGCCCCCGACCTCAATCCCTTGGAGTTTTCTATCTGGTCAATTTTGAAGACAAGAGTCTTAGCTACCCCTCACATTTCTCTCGAGTCCCTCAAAACAAAACTGCAAAGGGAATGGGAAGCAATTCTACAACAGATACGTGCCGCTTGTAATGCATTTGTATATAGACTTAAAGCTGTAGTTCATAATAAGGGTGGTTACATCGAATAAATGCAACACAGTCTCGTTTGCTTACTGTTCACCTTTGAGTTTAACCCTTAAAATCAAAATCGCGCATTTCAATTTTCATAAACCAACAAAGTTCGTTGCCTTAATTCTGAAACACCCTGTAGGTCAGAGTCAACTGACATCACGAGTGTAGATCATAGTCAACTGACGATTACCTATTACCATGTTCAGCTATATTCTCTTCTTGAAATTCTACGGAAGCTTAATGCGCTTTCCAGGCAACCTTAGTGTAAGGCTGTCATAAATAGTTATGGCGTCTAACTCGGACTTAAGTTAGAATTGTGCTAGGCTATGGACGGTAGATATTTAATCTTTCGTAATTTTGGTAGGAGAGCAAAATCGAGCAGTTTTAATCTTAAAATTTTACTGATCTTGTTAATGCCTGAATAATCCCTACACGAGAAAGTGACCAGAAAGCACTTATTTCTCTTTTGCTGAAAGTTGAAAATCTAGATAATTTTCTTGCAGAATAAAAGTTATTCATTATAAAAATAAATGAGTCCAAAACAAACATAAGAAGATCAATAGATAATTTGTTTTGGGTACAGACCATTTATTACGGCATTATTTTATATGTTCCAATTAAAAAGGACGTCAACTTGATGGCCAATGCAACTACAATTATGTAATAGAGGGAATTTAATAAATTAACCGAATGGCTACGGGTGAATGTATGTAGTTAGTTCACCAGGTCTCCTCTCCCCATGGAAGAATAAACAGACAAACGCGTCGAAAGCTGTCATTAAGTCTTGGCTTTTGAGAGACGCAGTTCCAATTCCTGTAGTCACCGTGGTCTGTTTCTGCCTGATCATCGACGGACGGTTAACATGTCCAGCATGCTGTGACGCTGGACGTCTGGAGTAAGACCAAACTTTCATAAGCTTATCGAAGAGACCTACGAGCCTCGGCTTCACGTTGCAGCACAGAGGACTAGCGTAGTAGCTTTGAGTATCATCACTACTCTTACGATGTTAGCGTTAAAAATTGAAAATCCAATGTGTCTGTTCTGAATACTTAATTGGAAATAAATAGTCTTTCTTTCTATTTTTCTAATGTGATATTAGCGCGTTTGATTGATCTTTTTTGCGCTTCTCCTGTTTTTTCCTTAATTTCTCGATGCAGGCGCTGCTAAGGACCAATAATTATGTTACATGCCCATGTATCTACAGCATTCAAAATTAGGAAAATCTATTCCATTTTTCTCTACAGCTCATGTTGTCTGTATGCCTATTGTTAACAGATGCTTAATGATGTATTCACGCAGAACTGAACAATAACTGTTGCAAACACAAGTAAGACCATAAAGACTATAACACTATATAATAACTAAAGACTATAAGACTATAACATATAATGACTAAAGACTATAAGACCATTTGAACCATATTCCAAACTGAATTCATAAATTCAACTCTTTGTAGAGCATTAGCAACTGACCAATACAAGCTTTGCTTTATTTGTGAAAATCAAACATTTGTGACTTGCAGAATGCGTTCTTGCATAACCTTTACAACGATTTAAAGTAATGGTATTTATTATATCTGAACTATCCACCTGGCTTGTAAAACAGTAGGAACAAGAAAGATTTAGCTCAACGAATTTTTTCAAGGCTCTAGTATCATTTGCACGTCTAAGTAATTTGATTTAACCCTTTAGCGACGAATTTATTTTTCTAGTTTCTACATTTGAGCTCACAAAGACCGTCTGTACACTGATGCAATGAAGCACGCTGAGAGCCAGGCAGCCAAAATAACGACGCTGTATGATGCCGCCGCGTTTAAACCTAGTAGCAACCTCATATTGCTCACATATAATATAATTTTAACATAATTAGCATTTTTTCTGATGTTCC
>VCRD01001779.1:16785-32875 GCA_006783055.1 Trinorchestia longiramus
CATGGATACACACACTTACCCTTAAATTTTAAGTTATGCCGTACAACTAAGGACTCAATTGAACAGTCGCTGACACAAATAACAGCTTCAACAAACACAGCTTACTTAGTACTCTGGAAGTGAAACGGTTCATCTCGGCCGTAGGTTGTCGACGCTGAAGCAGACGTGCTATTATACTTTTAGGGCGTTTAGACTGCTACCAGGTCATAACAGACTTCACATCGTTGGACAGTATGAAAAAAGAATTCAGGAGTTTTACCTACAGCCTTAGCTAGGAAGAAAATCACTAAAATGCGCTTGCACGCACATCAAATGCTTCCAACGCCTGACAGTACGTACGGGAAATCAAAGTATCTAGCTTCTTCCGGTTGGACTTTAAGAAGGCCGGAAGAGACTTAGAAAAGCATTTTATATTGTGACAAAGTATATCAAGACGCTTGACTTCTCTCGATAAATTCCTACAACTATGAAAACTACTCACATTTAGCTTAAAGGAATGAAATTGAGGTATTGAACCCTTCATATTGGGAATTTTCTAACGTGACTTGCTACGATGACAGCAGCGAGCAATTGTTGTTGGGGGCTGATAAAGTGCATTTTCAGAGGGCTTAGTGCTCTTCTACATTAACAATTTTTTTGTATGTGAAATCGTCCATAAATAAAATGGACCATAAGCTAAAAAGCTAAATACAAATTTCATAATCCCAGTTAGTTGAATTAGTGATATACAGGATAACTCCTGAGAATTGTGAGCAAGAAATATTCAGATGGACGAATATTTGCTGTATGGCTACAATGCTTGAACTGTTGACCCCAAAAAAGGTCATCGCAAAGGACTCCATATCTATGGTTCGATAGTGATAACGTGAACAATCGCTCTAGGTATCAAATTCGCTCTATTTCCATCCTCTGTAAAGCAAACGCTCAATATTCAGCCGTTTTTCCATGCGTGAGTGTAAATCGCCGCCCCTGTTTATCAGTCGCTTTATCGATCATTGTTGCAAAGCAACGATGACTCATAGACATAGGTCATTATAGGCAACTGAGTGAACCCTTTAGATCAACTGCCGGATTTAACATTTGGTGAGATTTGCGCTTATTATAAGCCTTTTTGGTGAAGAAAAGTCGAAACTTCACTTGGAATCATATGTATTAATATATCAGTCCTCAAAAACTCGCTTAAATGAATAAGATTGGAAGAGTACAGCAAACAAATTTTTCTATATTATTCATATGCTCGATAAGACTGGTAGAGCAAAAGTCACTTCACTCTTTCAAAAATTAATAAAAACAAAACCTAATGAAGCTATAAAAGTGTGTTACATACAAAGTATAAGAGAAAGTTTTGAGCTTTATCAAGTATCTGGTACATTAAAGCAAAGGATGTTAGGTTTTGTCCAAAATGACAAAATACCGGAAGAAACAGCGAGCAAGAATAGTGGAAAGTTATTTCAAACATAATAGATCTTTAGTTAGAGTACAGAGGAAACACTGCTTTCATCTTAGAAGTTTAAATTAACTAAACAATATTCAGATTTCACTAGCACGTATTCAGGTATTCACTAATTATTCTCCATTTCTATCAAATTCAGTGACCTCGCCGTATACAAACGTTGTGTCTCCAGGCGCTTAACTCAACTGGATTCATGGCTTTCAATATTTTGCTTCTTTGCCTCGTTAATTTTGGCATATAACTGTACAAAAACTCAATGTCATCTTGACAATATTGTTTTAACATACCCCTATTATGTCGAAGAAAAACTATACTTTTATCGCAGAAATTCCATGCGTTTGCTAAAAAAGACAATCTCGTCGCTGGGGTGCCTTCAACACCTACTGTACTAACTCAGATGATATTATCATAGTTTTTTTCATATAATTGAAATGCTAATCAAACGGTTCATATCCCAGCAGCTGGAAGTCGTTGTAGTAGGAGGTATAGAGGAGGTCTATTTCTTGCCCCGTGAGGTGCCCCATGTACTGGGAATACGTGAGGCAGGAGCTATTCGCTGCGTTAACCCTTATCGTTGCAGGTATTGGACCTGATGAATAAGGTGATATCTTTACAGTTGAAAAAGAGGCGATTGTTGTATTCGAGGGCGTTATTCCTGCAGCTGTTTGCTGTGGTACCTTGAGCAGATGTGCGAGGTACCTCAGGTCTTCGTCCAACGTCTCCACCTAAAAAAAAAATTGGAGAGATCCTTTGAGTCCAGCTATGCATGCGCATTTCCAAGGGCAAAAGGGCTTGGAATAACTAATTTTATTACTACGTGCGATGAGTTAGACTGTTAGATCAAACTGATTAGAAAATGATCTCTAAAATTTTGTACGATGAAAGGAACCTATCGAAACAGAAGTGGGGCTAATATTAGACTCAGTGTCTAACCTGCTTTTAGTCACAGATTTTAATACGATTTGATTACTTCCTTGTATTTTCTGCACTTACATTTTCTCTTTAGGCAATTATACCTTAATTTATAATGGTTTGGAGAACAAGAACCTTCAGGCTAAGAAGCTTAGGTTCTTAAACTCACTTTTAAGATTAAGTCCGGAAGTATCTCACAGGAACTGCAGAGGATTGTCTGAGGAACAAAGTGTTCGTTGATGTACATTTCACAGAGGAGGTCACCCTTACACCTCAAAATGAGACCTGCTAAACACAAAACAAATTCCCTGAACGTTGGAGAGTCCTCGGAAGGTGTCGATATTTTTTGATTTTCTTGGCTAGCTTTCTTTAAAAACTTTTCTTTTCCAGGGGTACTGAATATAATGAATTGTTTCTCACTCGGACCTGTGTTCTTGTGATCGTCCTCTGGATAGCCCTGAAAGCGGTATTGCGGAAGTATCTCCTTTACAACCTCCAGCGTTGGTCTGCCTCTGTAGGTCAGTGCGCTTCTAATGAACTTCTTGAAACTTCTATTCATGACAAACTTGTTGCAGTAACTCGATACTATTCTGCATGGAAAGGAATGATCATTACAGAAATTTCACACGGCATGAAGGCATATTCTAAAATTAAAAAATCATGCAGAGTATGCTGTTGAGTACACTGTTAACACCAATGCAGACTCCTGAATGGAAACGATTATATGAAACTGATACATTACCATTCGGTAAGCCATTATCCTGAGAAGAGACTATTTAAACAGGATAACCCACCGCATTAATATGGCTGAGGAGAAATGAGCCAGATTTTGTGTATCTTGCCTGGAGCTGAGATATGCCTGGAAATATGTGTACGGACTTGTGCCTTCTGTGTGGTACATGTAAATTTCCTCAAAAAGTGTCTCACCTTCTGAAGGGATGCCGGATAGTGAAAACTCGGATGAAATTGCGAGAGAAAGACGTAATATTTTCATAGAAGGGATGTGGGAAAAGCTGCCTCGCAGTCAAGTGTACACTCGGTGCATCAAGATTGGTTGCGTCAAAACCGTTGATGTGAAGCAGAAACGTTAGCATTGTGCTCGACCCAGACTGTAATAAAAAGTGTACAATACTTGATGAGACATCTGAAATAACAACATGTAAAACGTACAACATATACTCTAAGTAAAAATAATTTGTACGCTTTATTCGTTCTGCACTATGAACCTTATTTAGAAGGCATGAGACTTGAGTAGCAGCCCTAGAATGGAGTAAACGGCTCGTTCCCCAGCCTTTACATTTATGTGTAAAATTTCAAGTGTTTACAGAATTGCTAGAATTTACTGTAATTGTAGAAGTAATTTCATTAACAGCAAAATTGGGTTCTGTTTAACCCAAGTAACCGAGTTCAGTTACAATTATCTTATAAAAGCAAACTTTACGCACTTAACGTTAAGTTGAGAGCAGCCAAGCGAGAAAGATTTATGTTTATCGTTTCGACTTGGTTGAGGCCTCACAAGAATTAACAGGAAGAATCTTATATTTTGCTAGAATCATTCCAACTCCCTTCGTCAATTCGAGCATCTGCCTGCCTGACCGATATTATAGTCAAACTGTCTGGCTTCTTGGTTGACTAGACATGACATATACAGCTAGTCATCGCGCTAATTTTTTTCTTGTAAAAGTGTGCAACGTTTTTTCACCCTCGATTACATTGATGTAGAACTGCCCAATAACTCAAAAAAAATTCTAATTGGTTTAGCGACATATCCGTTCTTAGGTATGAGAAAGGTTCTGTCATATACATTAATTTATGAGCTTTAATTCAAATAATTGATTAAAGTCTAGTGCTTGCATGAAGCATCTACAAAACATGCCCATAGAAATATTGAAGCTGCAGTCGTGAAGAGAGTGTGGTGAAATGAAGGCTGGACGTCTTAACACTTTATCTCAAGCCATAGGTGTTATTTTTTGTGCAACTTTTTATTCTATTATCATGATTATTGATTGGTAAGTATGTAATCGAGTACTAAACACATTAAAATACTAGTTTCTTTGATAATTCGTAATGTCTCACTCTCGATTAGATGAAACCGTACCAGGTACAATGTAAATACGAGTATGTGTAAACTTTCAACCAGTTTAACCAGCTCATGAACGTACTTATTTGACACTAGTAAGCGACTCTCATTAATTAACTTTATGGCAGTTCTTTTTTGTACCTTGTAAACTTTACAGTATGATAGGCGATGTATGAAGTCAAACACGAAGAAGCTATCTTTCACGACTGGAGCGCCATCCGTCTTGTACAGTGCACAGCGCTGCTCCAGAGCCTCACGACGGCTGACCAGCTCTGCTAATCGATCCTGTTAGACAACTTCAAGTACGAGTACAGTAACATCTAGTACAGGAGGTACGATTGGTCAATTACCATTTCATCTCAACACCTGAACAGTTAATAATCTGTACATATATTACTGTCCAATGCAGATCTGAATTGAAATATTGTCGCCCGCATGCCAAGAATAATAAGATATTATGCTTTGAAGACTCCCATGCTGACTGATGTGACGTAACAAAATTATGTATGATATAAAACTACATATAAATCAATTCTAAAGCTGAACACACAGAGTATTCAGCTTTATCATTAATTATTCTGGCCCTCGTCACCTACAATTAATCAGCTAGCCTAGTAAAAAATTATTTTCAAATCACGACCACAAAATTCTACGTTGCTAATTTGAAATAATAAAAATTAAACGTGAGCTTATGCTGACTGTTGGCTTTTAGAGCCTTATATTGAATACTCACTAACATTTCAGTGCACTTACGGAACTTTTGTTGCTGAAAGTAAGCAGATGTTTGGGCGAACTGAGACAACGTCGCAGAGTCCTCAACATCTCCACGGTGCTTGAAATTTGTTCCAAAGCTGCACAGTCAGAGACATCCTGGGAACTGGTCAGTTTTGAAGGATTGTCTTGAATTGTGGATAAATTTTCCTCGGGTATCAACGCACTTAAGAATCTATTTTTGATGAATTTTTTCATAAAATTCATCCACTTTCCGGAAGCGTCGAGGTTTCCAGAGATCGTTCTTACTGAATCAGAGTACAGCATCTCAATTGTAGGAATGTGGGTCAGGTTTGCACGTGTGTGATAGCGGTCTTTCTCTCCTAAACTACGTGATAATAAAAAGAACAGACGGGAACTCAAAAAGAGGACAAGAACTATGGACCCACAGAACTTTATAGATGAAGTTCTGAGCATTTTCATAACTTTGAAAGCAGCTACACATTCAATGAAGAGATTGTTTGTGGAAAATACCTCATAAAAAGCCACGTTAATAACGTCGAGTTTTTATTAATCTAAAATGTGTAATTGCATTAACTCATTTAATGTTATAATTGATCTAGATAACGTTCAACAATAAATGAAAATCCTGTAATGAATTTAAAACGTTTATTGATAACACCTCTTAGTAACACCAGAAACTGAGAATCTCTTCAAGTAATCTATGATAATGAACTCTTTTGAATACTCTGAAGAGATAAAAGACAAACGGTTGTACGATTTAATAAAGCAATACTCACAAAACATTATTAAGAAGCTATACTTGTCTTTGGCCGCTTAAAAAGTTTTGTATAATTTTTACCGTTCTCATTATTCTACGTATTATAATCGCTCTCCCGTTCATGTAATATTGCATTATACATGGCAGTAGTCCTTCAGATACAATTCAAGCCTATAATGAAGTCAATGTCAGAGCATCACAGCGTAAACTATTGAGGTTCCAATTTTTGTTGTTGCACTAGAAAAATTTAACGCGGTTCTAACAAAAAAATAGAGTTTGTTGCACATTTTTTGTTCCATGAATTATAAATTGAACGACAGGAATACCTAAGAATGTTTTCTAGTCCTTTAGTTTGATATTTCAAAAATTATATAATTTGTTGAAACTTGACTACTATTATCATAAAAAGACATTAACTTTTCAAAGTTTTAATAATATAGGCGCTGTATTTCAAATCATTTAAGTTTTCCCCAGCATTACATCTACATTAAATGTCGGTCCATCAAGTCTTGAATGACAACAACAGGTTTCCCAACTATTTCTTACATATTTTCCGGTATAAACTCATTTTACACCCATGATTCTCCAAGTCCTCCCTTGTCAGTATATAATTGTGCACAGCAGAATTGTCCTGCGGAAGGATCATTAACAATGAGTCACGTACCTTGGTCGACTGGTGAGCGAATCTGCTTGCGAGCGGAAAGACCCGGGTTCGAATCCCGCTGCCGACATGGTTGACGCGGCTAGAAATACGGCAAGGAACTTGGGTATACAACCGAATAATTATCGAAGTAATTATTCGACCCAAGAATGGGCCAGAAGGTTCGTTCCTATAGCCTAATTCTATTCTATTCTATTCTAGTAATACTCGTACTGTATTTTTATGATTGTTTCCATCTAGTATTTTTGTTTCAATTGTAAATTTGTTAAATGTTCGAAGGATTATTTTCTAATACAGAGTGTAAACGACAAGTGTAAACAACTTTTCATTGTTTTTTATTTACTTTCAAATATTGGTAAATTCCTATTCCTTTACAGATCCTAAATATATGAAGTGTGTAGTTTAAGTGCATATTGACAAAACTTGGTAAAGCTTATTAATCTAGCAGAATGAGTGACAAAAGTACCCTGAGTGCCAGTTTTCATAAGAAAGGCAAGACTCCTGCTCAGATATTCAAGATGTTAAAACCCCTCTTGAGCAGATCTGGAGAGTATATAGTGATAAAATGTTTCAAGGATACCGGGAGTCATATTCCAAAGGTAAGAAGAACCCCACCACGACCGGTGAGGACTAAAACTCTGATCAATGCCATCTGAGAAAAAGTGAGGAAAAATCCTCAAAAAAGCGCCAGAAGAATGGTTAAAGAATAAATGTGAGCCATATGACTGTCCAAAATGTCCTCAAATATGATCTCAAGCATCATCCCTATAAAAATGGGAAACTGCAGCTCTTGTTACGCCCCACACGAGAAAAGAGACTGTATAGGGCTAGACTGCTTCTCCAGCATTTGAAGGAATACACGCTACCAACGGTGCTGTGGACTGATGAGAAGTTGTTCACAGTACAGGCGATTCACAATCCACAAAATAGCAGGGTTTGGTGCAAGAATATTGAGAACATACCTACAGAACAGCGCATATCATTTCATCGCAAAAACCCGCGTCAGTCATGGTATGAGCAGGAGTGACATCATGTGGACAGAAAACGCCCCTTATCTTCATTGAACAGGGTGTCGAAGTCAACCAGCATGTGTATTTGGCGATGTTGAAGGATACAGTCGTTCCATGGGCGAGAAAAACTTTCGGAAACAGCGGAGTAACACTCTAGCGAGACGGAGCGACCTCCCATACCGCCAAATTGGTGCAGAGCTTCTGTAGGGACAATTTTAAAGGGTTCTTGTCGAAGGAACTTTGGCCATCATCTTCACCTGATTTGAACCTGATGGACTTTGGTATGTGGTCCATATTAGAGCAGAAGGCCTGTATGTAACGCACTGTAGTCAAATGCTGGGATGGAATAGATACCACAACATTGCGTGCTACACGTTCACAGGTTACTACCAGACTTTGATCTCTGATTCGAGCCAAAGGAGGTTATTTTGAATAAAAATTATTAAAATCAAATCTGTGTTTTTTGCACATGAATTTGAGTCGTCATTTGAAAGAATAAATTAAATAATGACATATTTATAACAGTTCAAACATATTTATAACAGTTAACATATTTCTAACAGGTAACTTGTTAAGAGCCACGAACAATTTACGATTGTCATAATTTTTTACGCTTGCACATTCGGTAATGTCATCACATCCTTCTCTCTGCTTGGGGTCAAAAATCATTCCAAATAGAGCAATTTTGTAAAAATAAGCACCATCTTCAAAACTATTCTTTGTTACTTTGTGGACCTCTTATGTGATATCTCCTTAAATAGTGGCAATAATGAAATTTTGAAATATTTTCTTAGGCTACTATAAATCATTCATGTATTTTATAACTAATCTTGAAAATGAGGCAAGTATCAACAAAATAATTTCATACTTAGTTGCGGTAGCTCACTTATGTAATGAAAGTTAATAGCCCTTTCAACAAATGTTGTAATTCTTTTAATGAAGCATGATAAGGAAGTTTTAAATGGAAGCTCATTAAGACTCATAGTGATGATAGAAATTGCTATAGATATTGATCTAATAACTTGAGTTAACAAATCTATTCGCATACTAAATGCTAGCAGTTATTCTGGGGCGCAGTACACACTGCATTAATTACTAGTATGGGACTCTACACTCTCTGAGTATTGCGAGCAACCCTGGCAACTCTAGATTTTTAGAAGCATTTCTTTGTTTTTTTTAATTGTGATCAAGCTTCAAAACCAGGATGCTGATAAGCTCGTTTAACCTTAGTGTGTACTTCTATAATGCACAACATACATTCCACTATACAATAATACAGTTTGTTACTTCCTTGCTTGCTGCTTATTTCTTGCTTGGTTCGTCTCTCTGTCACGCTCTTAAGGATTTAGATAGGAGAAAATTCAGTAGGGTAACATGTATTGTCAGCATTATATTGTGGATACCAAAAGCACATCCTTCAATGTGGAAACTCCTTTGCAAAGCCAGCATTCACTTGCAAATCAAGCAAAAAATTCAGTAAAAAACACGTGAATTTTTACGTGTAGGTTTACTAGTATATAATATACAATAATTAGGAACAAATGTATAAAATAGCATGAAGCGTCAAATAAGGGGTATGTAATACACATAATATGGTATACAGCATACATATATATACGCAATAAACATATTTTCTGAAACAAGACAAAATTCTCAGTTTACTTGCTGATATTTGTAGATTCAATTGCACAAATGTGCCAAATACCATTACTTCGACGCCTTCCAATTATCCACCTTGTTGACCACCAAACTTAGAACCTCACTACTTAACTTGAACGTTAACCTTCTTTACAGGGAAAACTTTAGCACTGTCGATGAAGTGCGTTACAGAAACGAATGCCATCGTGTAATAGGTAGGAGACAAGTCAACGGAAAGCCTCATCAAATAAAATTGACATTTACGAAACTGGCACAATAAATGCACATACAAGAAAAAGAAAGTAACGAAACTAAAACTTGTTAGAAAGAAGTGCCTACCCTCCGCTACTAGTGGAACCGATAATTGAGCCAATAAGCTTGGCCGCTGGAACCTTCACACGTTAGTGATAGAAGTACAGGAAAATCTTACAGTAAAACCACTCATGTTTACCTCCTACTTCCAATAGATTTGTTTCAGTGAGGATAAAAGCGAAATAAAATCTATTTTTACCGCACTCTTCCGTATGGACAATGAACACACTGTATGTATAGTCTCATAGAAGTGACTCAGTCTAAATATTTTGTTCTTTTTATTGCGATATTATTAGACCAGCGCGTAAAAAATCACGCGTTTTTCAATGGATGATTTTATGTGATTTTTTCAATGAATGTTGTTAATAAACATACTTATGTACGTTGATGTCTTGCATTTCTTTGAGATGGGGATTCTTCATTTACACGTTCGGGTGTCCTTCGTCTTAAATTCTACAGTCTTACACTTATTTGGACTTAATTTTCATTGTCTGTAAGTTGTTGCATTCTATTTCTCATGTCATTGAATCGTGTATTGCTTTCTTCGTTGTCCTCATTTTGTCTCCTAGTAGCTATTTTTATTCATTCGTGCAATTGTGGAGTACTTGATCAATCTGCCTTCTGTACAATCGTCTTTTTCCCATCGGAATGCATCTTGTTGTTGTTGAGATAAGCTTCATCTTTAGATTTTCTTTCATTTGCCTATCGATGCAACATTTCCAGAGTTTCCGTGTTGATATTGACAAGCTAGAAGACTAAGAACTAAAAAGTTTTAAAGTTTATAGTAATCCAATGCCCTTAGTATCTACAATACAATGCTTAAAACACATGTCCGGAAAATATAAAAAATGTAAGGTTTTAATAATTGTAATTTTGATACGCAAATCTCCGTCAGAAAACTATCTTTTTAAGATCATAAATTTCAAAAGGGCGAATTTTCTTGTAGGTTTCCCATAGTGCATAACACCAAACCCTCATATACGTAAATATAAAAAGCCGTTGTATCCCACTATTCCACTATAACGTACGTCCCACAAAAACCCGAACCAAGTATTTATTTTCCTGTATCAGTAATACCATCATAAGAATACCTAGGATTCTTATGACGGATGGTATCAGTAATACCATCATAAGAAATTAAATGCGTATGGTATTCTTATGATGGTATTACTGATACGGGAAAATCAATACTCGGTTCGGGTTTTTGTGGGACATACGGTATAATAACGCACAGTTTGTTGCTTGCTTACTTACTTGGTCTGTCTCTGTCACGCTCTTAAGAATTTAGAAAGGAGAAAATTCGGTAGAGTATACATGTATTGTAAACATTGTATCGTGGATATGTACCAAAGGCACATCCTTCTATGTAGAAACTAAAGTACGCGTCCACTGGCAAATCAAACGAAAATATTCAGTAAAAAACGTGAATTTTTTCATGTGTGGGTCTGCTAGTCTATTTATATAATGCACAGTGTATCTCCATTTCAGTCTCTCTCCCAGTCTGTGTGTGTCATTCCCATTTCTTCCGATCTATTACTGAAGAAAAATTATTGAACTGAAATCAGAACGGGTATACATGTATTATAAACATTGTATGGCGATACCAAAGGCGCAGAATTACTATAAAATACGCCATATTTCCCCATTATTAGCCTTCTTCTCCTACACGGCCATGTTATCGGTAGATAGATACAGAATGGAAGTTATGAATATATTCATGAAAAACATCCATTTAAAACACAATAATGCGTCGCAAATCTTCAATACATTCGTTGTAGTAATGATTCTCAATTAACCAAATCTAAATTGTGGAATTTCGACGGGAACTATTATGTACAAGATAGCTCCCGTGGAAAGAAATAAGGCTAATAACGGAAAAATATGGCGTATTTTATAGTAATCCAGCGTCTTCGGTATCCGCAATACAATGCTTATAATACATGCATACCTCTTCTAATTCTAATTCTATAATTTTTTTTCGGTAATAGATTGGAAGAAATGGGATGGACACACATAGATCGAAATAGAGAGACAGAGATTGAGATAAACTGTGTATGATATAAGTAGATGTCTACACATATAAATACATATTTATATATATATATGTATAAAAAACGATCCATAAATATACAACGACTTTGATTATATAGGGATGAATCACGTTACAGTATCCACTACATGCTTACACAAGTCAAAATACTAGCCACTAAGTACAATAATTATTGTGGCTTCTTAACAATCAGCGTTGGGTTAAGTACGTGAACTTAAATACTGAAAACACATATTCTTTAATTATTTCGTCAAAAATTTATTGGAATGCACTTTCTGTATTTAACAACATTGAGATACATCACTCGAGTTGTTTTAAGGCGTACTGATGACCAAAAATTACCAAAAATACTGATGACGACAAATACCGTCTGAACATTTTGTGAGGGTGCAAACTCACCGAAGGGTTTCAAATATAACGTCAAGTTATGAATGACGAAATTACTGAACATTTCTGGCTTCTAGTATCTTACATTGATGTATTGAAACTTGTGATTTTTAATTTCGTGCAGGAATCGATGGCTAACTTTTAACCTTTCACTCTGGAATATATTTTTAGGTGAAACCAGGTACATTTTCTCCTGGAGGAAGTGAATACGCTAGACTGTTGAACATGAAAAACTAACTCGTTTTATTTAAGAAACATAATGAAATACCATCACTTTCAGAAAACATGATCGTGTTTTGTAACCATCGTCCAATTACTTCCGTGTCTATTTTTCCTCGATGAACTCACATGTAGATATTTTGCATGGTGTTCTATTAAGAGTACATGTAAATACTAATTCCCTGTTCAGCATGTGATTTATACCTTACCGGTGTGAAGATAAATACAAATAATATTCTTTATACAAGTCGCTTTGTTTCCTTAAGTCCGTTTTCTTTTGCTGCGGACACGTTTGTGAATTCTTAATTTCCCTGATCTTCCCGAACGACTATTTCCATTATTTTTTCTAGAGGTCGTTCGATTGACGTTGATTTCATTGAACAGTTTGAACCCAGATGCTTCCGAGGCATGTACTTATTCCTTAGTTTTCTAAATGACCTTGTTTAAAACAAAACGAGTCAGTATCGTAATGTTTCACATACAACAGACGAACTGCAAACAACGAGATGGCCAGAGACTATTTCCTCTTCACACCAATGATCTATCAATTATCTAGTCACAAACTCAACAAATGAAAAATTAATCCTTACAACCTAATCTATGAGAATCATTGTCATTTTAGTATTATTACTGATGACTTCATGGTCCACATTTCAGTAAAGCTTACACGTTCTCACAACCAACATGCCTGGTTTTACGAATAGTAAATTGATTCATCTATGCATTGTTACAATACAGAGTTAGTTTTCTTACTTCGTTTCCTGTACCGCCTTGAAGACGTCTATCAAGAAAGATTATAAGAAAAAATGGCATCAACTACGATACGAAAGTAAACATACTTCATCTTATGTTGTCTAAAAATATTTTTAGAGAAAAAAATTCTCAAAATTAAATTCTCACAATGTAGAACTACATTATTGAAAGCCATTCTTATCGACCACAGACTTGCAATTTGCAGATTCTGAAATAGGAGCTCGAGTTTAGGTCTTATAGAAATATAAAATACAGCTGCTCCAGGACTTCAAGGTTAAAGTCCTGTGAACCTTGAAGTAAAAGTACAGAGGCGCATAGCAACAAACACTCGTTTATGACACACGCATCTCTTATACATATCGTTCTGCAAGAATGAAGGAGTCATATTTAGACCATAGATATGACGATAAGAAAAGGACATGGCGGGCATTATCCGTACTGCACGCAACGTATACAAGGGTTGTTCACGAGTACGTGGTGACCAGTTATTGGTGGTACAAATATAACACGTCCATAACTTGAGGACAAGCGTATATTTGGTTAGAACTGGTGCTGCATACGGTGATACAGTTATTGCAAAGTAGACGATAAAAATCATAATGATGGGAAAACTTGCTGTAAAATTCTTTCAAACAATTAATTTACAACAGGGAACAACATTTGTACAACTATAGAATAATTATTTATGTTTTATAACATGTGTATTTCACGAGAACTGTAGTACTCATTTCTTCGATTTTATCTGAATTTGTGATTTTTTTAATCTTGCGGCAACTAAACACGACAGCAGACCTCGCGTGAGTACTAAACGTGTTTTCAGTCCCAAAACAACGCAGTGCAAAATTTTGAGTGCCTGAATGACGCAGTGTAAAATTTCAAGTACTTGAAAAACGCAGTGGAAAATTTTGAGTACTTAGACAACGCAGTGCAAAATTTTGAGTACTTGGACAACGCAATGGAAAATTTTTAGTACTTGAACAATGCAGTGCAAAATTTCAAGTACTTGAACAACGTAGTGCAAGATTTCGAGTACTTGAACAATGCAGTGCAAAAGTAGTCTTATCAGAAACAAAATTTTTCTATGTGTAACAACTACTACCTCTGGTCGGAAAGTTATTGCATACAACTTTCAACGTTGGTCGGAAACAGTTGGTGCAGAGGGAAAACTCTAAAGATTGAACTCATCCATCATACATTTAATGATATACATACTTTTAAAACGTACTAGAAACAAAGATAAATAATTAATTTCCTAAATGTTGTTCGGAAAATTGACGCCGGAATGTTCCGTTTGTGCAAAACCTGTATTCGATCAGAGACAGCATTTATTACGCATCAGCGCCAATATACTAATAAAATGGAAGTCAGAAATAAAAATATTAGGTAAGAAACTATCAAGTTCTACAATTGCGCAGTGTAGTCTGGCATGTAAGTAAATATATACAAATTGTCAGGTAAGCTTCTCACCGATAGGCTCCAAATTTGATAAAGGTAGAATACACATTTGTTTTTTGTTCGTTAACATAAGAAATATGATCACCTATACTATGAAAGGTGCACACGTGTTGAACAATATCTGTACTGACATCAGAAACAACTAAGTTGAAAATAAATTTAGAAATTAAAAGGCCTGAAGTATATTAAAAAGAAAAAGGTACTAGGCAACAACATGCGTTAGATAAAAAGGTAAGCACATAGGGCAAACACACAGATAATGAATCACTACAAAAACAGATATTCGAAGTTAAAATAGCTCAGTAGATACTGTTGTTGAGTTACTTAAAGAGAAATAAGTGCCTTCAACTTACTACGTAACTAAATTCTGTGACCATTCACAATTAAAACAAGGAACCAATTCACAGAACATTAAAATATACAAACTAAGCTACAGCTTGCTACGAAGTCTTCTTGTACTGTACTAACAGACGTACGTGAATTTCCGTAACAATGTATCTTTTCATCACATCTTCTCAACCCATTCTCTCCTAGCGGTACCATATGGTACCACATAATTTATCGTAAAATAAAACACTCTTAATTAAAAACAGTTGAAAGAAATATATTGTGAACATGTTTGATACTTGCACTGATGTCTCAGCCCCAATGCCTAAGCTTGCCAGTGGCAGTTGCATCATAGTTACTCTTCAGGGCGTTATTTGCGTGACGCATCATTTCAAAACGCGGAGCCGAGATGATGCGGTTCAAAAAGTAAGTGATAGTTACTATCTAAGAGCATTTTTTGAATGTGAGGTGAATGAACATTCTAGATGCATGACAACTGTTTTACACATCTTTTTGATAATTACTTTTAAAATTGTAGGTACAATTTCAAATTGAAATCTGCGGTACCGCATGGTACCGCTAGGATGATACGTGTACAAACTTATAAGTTTATTTTACAGGTCTCTCACTATGAATGAAATTTTGGATATGTTAGCAGACGATGAAAATGAACAGGATATTTATATGGAGTCTCTTAATGTTCGTGATTTGACAGATAAAGATTCAGGTGATAAAAATTTGGATGAGAATAATTGTAATGCAGGCAAATTATCACGTGGATAACTGATGGCTCCTGCAGAGTTGCGTCCTTGCAATAGGGTAATAAGTGATGATCTGTAGGATGAATCTGCCAACCAAATTCAATCAGTAGAGCATAAAACTCCTGCAGTTAAACGGCAAAACGTGGTAAAAAATATTTTGTGGACGAAAGGAAATAAGTTAGGTAGTTGTGGTATTTTCCCTGAATGCAATTACTCGAAATATTCAGATTTTTCACCTGTTGATCTTTTTGAATTGTTCATCAGTGAGGATATTCTGCATCATGTGCAGACTGAAATGACAAAATATGCATTGAATAAAAATTGGCCTGATGTACAAGTACAAATTAACGAGTTGAAGATATTTTTCGCCATTTTATTATTGACCGAGTATGATAATCTTCCCCAAAAGCATATGTATTGGTCAAAGTCGAATGATGTTTACAACAGTGCCGTTGCTAATGCCATGAGACGGGATCGGTTCGACATCATAATGAAATGCTTGCATTTCAATGCTTCTGATATTTTGATATACGAGTATATATATATATATATATATATATATATATATATATATATATAT
>VCRD01001779.1:32915-63264 GCA_006783055.1 Trinorchestia longiramus
TATATATATATATATATATTTTTTTTTTAATATATATATATTGATATATTTTGGTTTGAAATACATCAAAATGCGACCTCTCATTGTCCACTTACAAAAAAAAAGTTCATGGAACACTTTGTACCCTCCAAAAATATATCGGATGATGAAGCCATGGTTCAATATTTTGGAAAACATGGGTACAAGCAAGCAATAAGAAATAAACCAATACGCTATGGGTATAAAATGTGGTGCCAAAATACACCTAGCGGATATTTGTGTGCTTATGACGTTTATCAAGGAAAGACATACAAAGGTGACGAGGAAATAGAAGGAAAATTTGGTAAGTGTTCATCAACTGTTCTGCATCTACTGTCAACTTACAGTGTCGAGAAGACTGAACTCCCATATCATTTTTTCTTTGATAATTTGTTCACTTCAATGAGATGACAATCTATACGAACTTCGACAAAGGGGCTACGATGGAATGAGCAAATCGCCTTGAAAAATTGTGTCCAGTAAAATCTCTTAAGAGTTTTGATAAGGTAAAAAGAGGAGCTTATGATGCTGTTACTGGTAAATTAGAGAACACCACCATCAGGATCACGCGGTGGTAAGACATTGCAATAGTCACTGCTGCATCCACTTTACTTGGTGAAAATCCAACTAATAATGTTAGTCATTGGTCAAAAAATGACTGTAAACATATTCAAGTGAGCATACCTCATGTCACTGATGCATATAACCAGTATATGGGAGGAACTGATCGAATGGATTAGAATATCAATGCGTATAGGATTGCTGTTGGAGGTAAAAAGTGGTGGTGGCCACTGTTCACTTGCATAATTGATCCAGTAGTGCAAAATGCGTGGCTTCTAGTCAGATGTACTGGTAAAGACATGGATCAGTTAACATTCAGAAGGGAAATTGTGATGACAAATCTTCTAAGATATCAAAATTCTTCAAAAGCCCCTGGAAGAAAGCCTACACTAAAGCCTGGAGAAAAAGATGCGCGTTTTGATCTATGTGGTCACTTTATAGAGCCTGTTCCCAATGATGGCAGGCGGAGGTGCGTATTGGAGACCTGCAGTTCTAGTACACGATCGCAATGCTGTAAATGTCTTCTTGGGTTATGCATGCAATGTTTTCGTAAATACCATACAAATTAACCAAAAGTCACATTTAATCTATCTTGAAAAGTTTATTTTATTATTTTGTCACTCTTATTTGACGTATTTTTATTTCAGAGGAAATTAGCTTTCATAAATGGACTAAATTTTAATTAGGTCATAATTGTACACATATCTTCCTAGTGGTACCATATGGTACCAGCCTGTATTTCTCAAAATAAAAGTAATTACAATATATTTTCTTTATAGTACTTTTATTTAGCCTATTCAAGTATACAATGAGCATAAAAGGTCATTCCAAGGAAAAAAATTTCTGGGAGAGAAAAGGTTAAAGACTTCCAGCATAACTCTGGTATTGCAAGTGCAGTTTAGACAGACACGATATTGATGGCTTTGAAAATCTAGATATACTTGAATCTATACTTATGCATCCAAAATAAATTGACCAGAAATAGATCAAATAATCCCATGTGTGGCGCGATGGTCAAAACGAAACTTGAGTTTCCAGTAAATTAAACGCAAGTTTATTCTAAAAAGAGCCTTATTATTTTAAAATTGAAACTAAAGCCCAAGGAGTTTCCTAATAATTAAAAAACTTGAGTGCATAATGGGTTGACAATGCAGGTCATGCATAGGCGTGTAAGGAAGGCAACACCGGCACCAAAAGGAGGATAAATCAAAGAATGATACAAAAACTGATCCTTCGCATGCAATGTAAAGAAACGTCACCAAGTCAAAAAAGAACACTACCAGAGAAAACAATAATTTGTTTTACCATACCTTCACGTTCACGTACGAGTTACGTTAATCACCGCCACGGGGCATCGTGCAGGGATTTTTTCAATAGAATGTTCTCGCAACAAGCATAAAAGGGCATCATGCTCAAGCTTCAACGAACCACCGGTTTTCAAGTCATTTTCCGTGAGAGTAAGCATGTGGTATGAAGATACATTGTTAAATTAATTATAGAAATGCTTGCAGAAGACAGTACTAAATGCACATACTACTTTGATGAGGTGGTTTTCTGCCCGTAAGGTTCAACGACATCCTGGATACTACTCTACACTTCACTCTAGTATTATTACACTGAAGCACGGCTTGTGACGAAGAAGAATAGCTCAAAAATGTAAACAAGTGACTTTTGATGGTGAAAAATATTCTCTACACTGTAATTGCAATTTAAGGGACACATAAATACGGAAGGATGCATTACTGAAGTAGTATACAAGTCGAAAGAGAAACTTGCATTTTACTAATTTTGAGACTTTCATAAGGCCCATTTGTATTGGAGAACTTGAACGCAGTTCTCATAATACTTCGTAACATGAATAGTGTACATGGTATGCGCAAATTTAAAAACACTACATCTAGCATCGCCTACATAGACACATCTGAACGCAATGCACATATTATGGAGAAACTCAAATCAATTACACATCCAAGCATACACATCAGTTGACCTGAGTGACCCGTGTCTTTCAGGTAGTAAAAATCATCCACCGGGACACATCCGAAGATTTGAAGTTCATTTCATTCCGAACGTACTTCTAACATTTGTTTTTTCTGTGTAATTTCTGCAGTATCAATTGCAAGAAAAAGAATAATAAATCAAATCTGAAGCTGTAGGTTTATGTTTCTGAAAGAAATTCAGTTGAGAAATTTCTGAGTTCCGAATCTATATTCAATTGATAGAATCCATATAACTCTTCAATTAGCGAGTAATCACTAGACACAAAAGCGATTTCGACATGTATGGGCTCAAACTTTCCACAATAGGCTGCATCATTCACCACCGTACTTCCACACATGCAAAACTGAAGCCGAACACAAAATATGACTGCTGCTTATATGAATTCTGAATTTTGTTATGTCTTTATAGGCCTCATTGAATCAGTTTTAGAAGTGCTCCCCAACCGAGGTTTGTTTAGGTTGGTTATAATTATTGAACATATGAGCAGTACTGAAATTAGGATAGTTCGCTGTTTCCCGATACTCTCACCATACTGTAGTTGTTACTTTACAAAACTAAACATGGCTTCACTGAAGATAATATCCTACGTTCTTCTGTCAGACCAGTAGATGATGACCAGAATAATTTTTCATGATCAAAATAGCCCAAAAATGATACCAAAACTAGCGTCATATATTACAACAATGTTTCCATAATTAGAAGGAATCTGATTTATGCCTTTACCAAAACTTTGGACTTTCCGACATCATTGAACTCCTTTGAAATCGTGCTCCCAACACCTGCAACGCCAGAGCACACCACAAGTACTTAGCACGGTAGCGGTGTTGTAGAAAAGTATGAACGATACACGACTGCCGCGAGAGGAATCAGCGACGAAGCGTACACAGCCCTAGATGATGATCATACGTAACACTTGTACTGATCAGTACACCTATACACGTCTGCTAGTTTCTGACTCTCAAACATACAATACAAGAGGTATGAATAAAATGAGAGTATCTAGCATAATGTGTATTTGGAACAAACTGGACCAAGATATTCTTTTAGTTGTTGAATCAATTAAATTTTGAGAACATATTGAGGGTAGCTACTGAACGTAGCAAAAAAACAGAAGTTGTAGGAAAGTCTTTTGGAGCAAACAAACTCACACAGATTACAATGGAAAGTTGTAAGAACTCTTCTATTACAGACCTCTAGTTTATACAAAGAATAAGTGACGAAAAAGTAGCGCTAACACATCGTCATGCTAGCTTGTACCTCTGGGTAGTCTTCAGGCAAAAGTTTGAAAATAGAAAACTCTGTACAGCTCTTAAAACATAAGATGAGAGTAGGAATACGACGATGTTTACATTACGAACATAAACGACATGTACAAAATTAAAAATATTGTGTAATGTACAAAGAATTTTATGTTGAATGAAGACTGCAAGTTCAGATACCACCGTAGTCTACTAGAGGAGGAATCCCGTCGGAACTGTTCACGGAAGAAAAAACTAAATAAGAGTCATGAACACATGCAATGAACCTGACATGTGAATAAAATGTGGATAATTATTTCATCGCAAAAATCACAAATTCTAAAGCAAACTGTGTTCGTACCAACAAAAAAAATTACACTGAACATTTCCAATGCTTCAAATTCCACACACAGAGAATGACCAGTTCCTATAGCGTGAAGCTTCTTGTATTACCTCATTTTAAGTTAAATAAACTCTGAATACACTTTCATTCATTCAATCAATGTTGTTGCCCGATCGTTTACTCTGCACAGGATTTTTGGTTTGAGTGTCTGAAAATCTGTACACTTAAATGTCACTTTATCCTAATTTCTACCAATTAAATTATTCCAAACTCTAAACACAGCTCAAAGTTTAAAAAATAACTTTCCACACTCGTTTCGATGATACACAAACACGCACACCTTTTTTATTAACACTTTTATACACTTTCACTCAGTCCAGTAATGCAATATAATAATTAATTATAGTAGTGCAAAGACATCGAGTTTGTTCAAGTTTAGCCGTACAAATGAAGTAACCACAAAATATGGATAACGTCATGTCATGCTTGCTATTACTGTTCTCAGTGAAGTCTCCATTGGACCACCCTCAATACCGGTGGCAAGTGATCAAGAAAGCGAAAGTTGGTTTGTACTTGGATGACATTTGTGAAGACCATAATAACACTGTCTCATTTTAGAGAGCCGGGAGAATTATGCAGCCAAAATGAATATCATATCCATTTTCATAACTCCGTTGCGAGAAACGATACTTAAAAAATTATTAAACTCCGTATCAACATTTTTGATAATCCAACCAAACTTGAAGTTGTCAGCACAAGTTTCTGACTACACACACACACACACACACACACGAAACCAACGCACTGAAATAATTCCCTCAGCCACCACATAAAATACAGACCATGTCGGCGGGGTTTAAGCCTGGAGAGGAGCGCTCATTTCTCGCACAGGCGCCGCGTGGTCCTTGTCGTCCGAGGCCTCGTCACTCAATCCCACCAGCTCCAACACACCCAACGCAACGCTCGTTCTCTGCCACATACAAGTAGGTCTAGTGAGACAATTGAAGGGTGGAAAGCACTAGTGGACTACTTGCATTTTTTCCCATGGTAAATATAATATATTTTCCACGGGAAAAAATGCAAGTAGTCCACTCCCGTGCTGTCGCTAACACAGCGCAGACAGAGGCGATTACGATCCAGTAGTTTACTATATGAATGGTGGACAGCACTAGTGGACAACTTGCATTTTCTCCTGTGGGAAAAAATGCAAGTAGTCCACTAGTGCTTTCCACCCTTCAATTGAGAACATCATCAAGGAAAAATGGTTCCCGAGCTTCTGAACGAGTAAAATGTGTTTTTATCACTATTATTATAGTAAGTAGTTGTAATCATGACTGGGCATTTACGAGTATTATAACTTTACGTAAGATTATATCAGTTACAAAGCACTAGTGCATACCAGCATTATAAAACTAAAGAAAACGTTATTTGATGTGCATTCATGTTAAGACGTTCAGAAATGTTAATTATACCAAATAAAAATTTATATTAAATACAGACCACGTTCGATATTTAGGTTAGACTGAAGACATGAAGTTAAACTGCTACATAGCTTGTACACAGGACGGTAATCTCGTGAAGACTTAACTACATAAAAATATATCGAGTGCCAAATTTGAATCAACAACCTGTTAAGGAATATGGCAGCTTGGGAGAATCAGAAGTTCAAAAGGTGAAAAACAATTTAGCCTCTACATTTCTCCATTATTTGCAGAGATTAGTCGATTGTTTCCTATGAGCACGCAGCAACTTTGACTAGAATAAGGCATAAATTAACCAGTAGTTATTAACGATTTATGCACGGTTTATAGCAAGAAAATCCTTAGTACCTGATGCTTAGTCATAGACTTGATGCTGGTGCCAAGCGTGGTCTTCAGAGCAGAGGAATTTTGCAGCACCTCGGAGAGCCGCTCCAGTGGAAGCTGCATGAGCACAGGCACGCTCTGCGGCCCTACACGCTCACAGCACTTAATGAAGCCTTCCCATACCTTTGGGTGCTCCCACACCTGCAACACACCGCAAGTATTCAGCATGGTAGCGCTGTTGTAGAAAGCATGAACGGTACATGAATGTTGCGAGAGAAATCAGCGACGAAGCGCACACCGTCCTAGACGTGATGTATTATACTTACACAATATCTTTCGCATTAAAGACATGACAGAAACACAAACGCACTTTCAGTAAGTATATACATTATTTTCGTTAAACTTCTGAGGCAAACCTACCTTTTTCTCGATGAGTCTGATGAGGACGTTGATAATGAGTGAGCGCAGCTGCGGGTGATGCGTAAGCGTCATGATCACTGTGCGCATGAACAGCGTGGGGATGATAGGTTCGTCCAGGAGCTCATTCAGCACCGCCGCAAGCACGTCTGCATTGTAGATCGAACGCTCTTGGAAACAGAGGCCCGTAGCTGGAGGGTAAAACGTAATTAATACAGATATGCATAAATTTATAGCAATTTATTACATACATTTAATGCAATGTACAATCTGAATATCATAAACAACAAATTATCAAGAAAATCCACTATTGCTTCAAAAAAGAGGAAATTCTTCAGATGAACAGGGAATGTGGACCTATAACGACTACCCAACTGATTCTTAACTAGAGTGCAAACACTATAATTTCTATTCTGACAGGGAACAGCCGCCAACAGCCTCGACAGCACAGTTATTAACGAGACAACCTAAAACAGAGAACAGGAACAGGCAAGAAGATATACAGTATTCTAGAGACGTCAGTGCATCCCTCGCCAGAACCTAAAGGTAGAAGCAAAATAAAATTAACAATTCACCCAGTTCCATCAAATTTGAAAAGAAAAACGCAGTTAGCTCTGATGAAACTAGTCGTCACAAAATTCCCAGAAGTAAAAAATAGAATTTGAAATCCATCTAATAAGCCATGCTTTTCTATGCTTTTATGCTGTTCTCAGTAAGGTGATGCAAGCAGTCTTGACAGAGAGCCTTTGAATGGAACAATACTCGCGCACAACAGAGAACGACGCTCACTGCTGTGAACAGACCGTGCCAATTTACCTTTAATGACGGTCTTGACGTCACACTTGTCCGGCTCGATGAGGTGGAGCGCAACGAGTAGGTCTACAGGGGACAGCGGAGACGTGCCCTTGTCCAGCGCCACACCCCACAGCTTGTTGAACACCTGCGTGCCCACAACCCAACTTCAAGTACTCGCGCAGTCACAGAATAATAATCACATTACCACAGATCGTGTAGGCGAAATAAACTCTAAATCTCAATGCTATTAGAACACTTTTTCTTGAACAGAGTACGAAAAAAATTATACAAGAAAATAAGAAGAAAAAACAATGCACGTGTAAATACAAGAAATAACAATAATTTATGGTTGTCAGCCTTATGTGTTATTTCTTCATGCATTTCACAGCAAGTTGTCTTACGGACTCAACACTAATTTCTGACATGGAAGCAGCTAACTTAGATTCTTTCAAGTTCTTTATGCAACAAAAAAACAATACGCATCCGGCACCTTTCCTTCAAGAAGCGGAAGTAGGCCATCACTAATATCTGAAATATTAGAATAAACCTTGAACTTGAAAGAGAAACGTTCAAAATTGGAAAGAAAACGTACCTCTTTGACGACATGTGGGTTAAGTTTGATGAGCTTGTGGAGCACAGCGATGATCTCCTTCTTACTGAGGCCAGTCAGCACCGGGATGAGGAATCGCACGTCACTGACCCTCCTGTTGTAGAGCTCTCGGACCTGGCACACAAGCGCCTCGCTCGGGGGAGCTGGCAACACAGCACACAAACGCTACAGTAATAACCACCCCACTTTACTAATACGCTTAACATTATTCGTAACTTAAGAGAGTAATGAGTTTTCTTTAAAAAACAACTAAAATTATTCCAATACACACTTTCTCAATTAAATAGAAGCAACGACCGTCAATAAGCTAACATGTAACTGCAGAAAGATGCAGGAATGTCTGTCCCTGAAGCTTGTGAAGCAGTGACTCACCTTTCTCGGTGAGGATGTGAATAATACGCGTGATGAGAGTCTCGCTTCCCTTGGGGGTGGACCGCACCAGCGACAGCAGCTGGGGGGAGTCCATGCCCATGAGACTGACGGGATTCTCCAAAAGTCGCAGTATTCCTCGTTTAGCTTCGTTCACGGTTTTGATGTACACTTGCGCCAGGCTGCACACAAATAATGAATTAGTAATACTTCGCCTGGTAAACATAGGTAAAACATGTATACGTTTGTCGAGACATTAGGAAACCCATATCAATGCCCTGAACTTCATGGTTCTAAAAAGCTTCTCTTGCAAATAAATACTTTATACCTCACTGGATATGCAGCATACATAACGGAAAAAACTTGACAATTCGACACGGAGTACTGGAGCTACACAGAAATTCCTTGATATTAAAACAACATTAAATTCCTTGGACAAAATATACAGCACCTGGAACACCAAATGAATGCAACAAACCATATCAGTGCCGCTTTAAAACTAAGGTAGATTGCAAATTTGTGCATCAAAAAACTTTTTGGGTTTATACGAAACTGATCTTCAACCAACATCGACAAAGAAAAACACACGTCACAACATACTCATAGACATGTTAATACTTGAATCACAACAAATTAACAGGAGATTGCAGTAGCAATGTAAAGACCAATTACATAATAAAGGGAAACAGGCAATAATGGCAAGCAACAAGAATATAAGACTAAACCAACGAAATTTCCTCGCAACCAATGCCTCTGAACCTGTACCAGGCAACACATGACTTCCTGAGGAGCGTCATGTAAACTAGAAGTACGAAGTATTTAGACGATAACATATTCCATAGAAATATGTATGTAATAATAAAATAAATAGTAATATGCACACTTGTAGTATGCCCTACGAAGGGCTCATCATGAACAATAGGTGTACATACTCTGGTTTGTTCACCCAGTATGAAACTAATGTTTCCCTCACCATTTAAAATACAATGACACTTATTTGCATGATAGGCACCTAACCAACCATGGTCGTAAATTTGAGCGTGTTTCATTTCTCAATGTTGCTGCCACAATGAAGCCTGACACACAAGAGGAGAGAGCATCAAGAAGTTTTAAACCTGTTAGTTAGCAACAGACTCGAAAAATTTGGCACTTTTCTCGAGAATTGAAACTACAAAAAATAATCTGAAAGTGCGCATTCAAAAATTGCAGTTCCACGTAGTCTTCTCTTTATTTAATTCAACACAACGTAGACAAAACGGCAGTCAGAAACGCGTTCAGCATTTTACAGACGAAAAACACATGATTCAATATCTATAATGCCTGTTGATGCAGATACTGACTCGTGTACGAGGGCTTCATGGAGCGGCAGGATGGTGAGGGGCAGGTCCAGGCAGGCACGAACAGTGGACTCGTCCCACTCCCGCAGCTGCTGTGACCTCCCTAGGTACTCTGCAAACATGGCATCAGGAGGCTCAGGCTGCTCTAGGTACAGCAGCTGACGTCGTCCTGCTGACATGATCGACTCTGCTTGGCTGCCTCCGCTCAGTAAAATCGCCTCCGCCTCCTGCAGGATTGCTTTCCTCACCTACCACCACAAAAGAACACGCGTTAAATCGTTGAAAGAGCCTCGTACGACAATAACCAAGAGAAATTATAATAAACAACACAAATTTTTCTCAAGACACTAAGTTTTCCACTCTAATTACAGAAATGATAACTTGTCCAATCCAGAGTACATCACTCCAGCTTTGGAGATGTTTCTGAAAGTGAAAATGTCAGACTATTTAGTGACAGACAAGAAGGGTAAAAGGCTGAAAAGGCAAAAAACTTGGCCTAACTTCAATAAAGTCATTCACGAAGTTTAAGCGTGGCACGTACAACTACACTGACCTCCTCATTGCTGTGCATGGCAAGGCTGCAGAGCAGGTTCAGTGTGTGGGGAGCGACGCTCGTCCTCCACAGCGCCAGGTCTCGCATTAACGGAGCCACCGCCGCAACCAGCGGGGCGCTGCTGCTGCTGTCGTTACAATCCGACACAGCGCACTCGGCCAGCGCCGACACCACGGACACCGGCACCACCGGGCACGACAGCAACAGCCGAGACACCTGCCTGCGAACATCCAGCAATTTTTTCTTACATCAAGACTCAAGATGGAATGTTTGTGTTCCGAAACGTTTGCTATTAAAAATGTTCCCTTTTACGTTGGTGCAGCAGCAACCGCGACACCAACCTGTATCAATGACGATGGTTTAACTTATTTCAGCTCTGAAGATAGAATTTTTACATTCCGAAACGTTTGCTATTGAAATTGTTTCCTTTACTATACATTCTTTTCACTTTATGCGTCAGATTTCCAAGAAATCGACCAATTTGTACAACAAAATTTAAATAAGAATTAAGCAGGAGGGAAGAGCTAGGAAGCACAGACTGTAACATTTCACTCCAATGGCTACTAAAATAGGAGCTTGATAATTCAAATTATATGCACCTCTGCTACCTCGCAAAATTAATTTTTCATTTCGAAAGATATGAAATCTGTAACCAATTCATGCATATACGACACAATAAATGAATTGATTTAATTCATTAAAAAATGATTTCGTCCCTCAAAAACTTATTTTACTCGCAATAAACGAAAGCCCTAATCAGTAAAAAATGAAACCCCTCATTGAACACCTACATTTAACTTGAGAAAAAAGATGAAGAAAGCTAAGAAATTATTCTGGAACAAAGAAATAAACACTGAACCTACTTTTGAACACGACTCTGGAAGACTATAGAGCAGTGATGTATTCGCAGTCAAATAATTTGACTGGAGCTCGGCAGTTTACCCGCTGTTTGGTCTATTTAGTATATCTCAATAAGGTGTACAACTGGAGATGTGATCGATGTTAACAGACATATAAAGAACACTTTTATTCTAACATGATGACGTCAACTTTGTCTCGCATTAATTTCATGGACACCCACAAATAAAGTTTCACATTCACAATGGAAAAGCGAGCCAGCAAGACATCAGTATGAATGTCACAGGGACTACTCACTCTCTGCTGGACGAGTCTGTACACTGCGGGACAAGACTCTTCACGACGCGCACGAGAAGGTCGTCATAGTCCTGCTGCTTATCACGATTCAATTTGCTTCCACCGCGGCCTGCAAACAAAAATTTGAAATAGTAAAATCAACAAATCAATAAAGTGAAATAGGAAGGTACAGAGCACAAGAAAATACAAAGCATAAAGCAAAAACGACCTTCTCAGCAATAATGACAAGTATTTCGTAAACTTAAAAAATATATTGTAAAAAATAAAAAAAATTATATGCCTCTGAAGAATGAAATCCTAAAGACTCAAACGTATCATGAGAGACCAGTGACCGATACATAGTAACTCTAAATAATATCATGAATTACAAAGACTACATTCAAGAACGCAAGTAACATCAATCACCTGAGCTTCGAGACAGTCAAGCAAACGACATGAAGTGTACTTCAATTTCACAAATAAATAACCAAGACGTTTGTTCATGTACAATACATGTAAGCTTAGCAGTAATAAACCAGCGTGAATAGCTACATTAAAAACCACTATTATAAAATGTGAACAAAACTGATCATTCTTTCACTGCACTCCTCCCATCGAAACTGTGACCAAAGATGAGTCCACCCACTTATACAACAGGTAACACTCAAACACTAAGTAACACTCTTACACCAGATAACACAAGCACCAAGTAACACTCGTACAATAGATAACAAGCACCAAGTAACACTCATACAATAGATAATACAAGCACCAAGTAACACTCCTACAACAGGAACACACCAACAAGTAACACTAATGCAACATGTAACACTAACACCACACACCAACTCTAAGTTTAACATCTTGGGCTTCAGGGTCCGAAAACGCAGTATGACCTACAACACGTCTGAGGGCTAGGTGGTGTCACTTACCAGCTATTCTGGCAATCTGAGTGAAGTCGGAGGAGGCAGCGTGAACACAGAAGATCCAGAGCTCAATGAGCTCACAATAGCGTGTGAGGTCACTGAGCAGTACATTCTCCACACCTGCACACAACAAAGTTCCTTTAGTACCAGGATACAGCTCTTCAAATGGATAGGACATTTACAGAAGCCTTAGTAGACTGAGATTTGGTTAAGGCAGAGCGGTCAAACTTCAGCTCGATTCAACATGCGATAATTTGATGAGTAACATAAGAGCCAGTTTGCCGAATATTCTAAACCAGGTGTAATCTATGTACCATAAAAAAAGTATAACTCAATTATCAACTAGAATAATGCCTGCATAAATGAACGAAAGTGTAGGCAAAAAACTACCACAAATTAATGACTACGCGCGATAGGAAGAAAGGTTCTATACTTCATACAAGATAAGCTACTATCAAAGTAAAATAAAGGTGAAGATAAAGCATAAGCACACAGAACTAAAAATGAGTATTATTCCACAGGAGTAAGTTTTCATTCAGACACTAATATTAAACTCATTTTTGCCGAGCAACAAAATGTCAGGAAAGAGAAAGTTAAATCAAGAAAAAAACATACGGCGATTAGCCTCTAGGACAAGTTCTAACTTCGTATTTCATCAGGAGAGGCAAGTGCAAGGATATTTGCAGTAACGACGAGACGGTATTTCTTGTCCTTGGGGCTGAGATTGCTGAAGTTGTAGCTCTTGAGGAGGCTGTGTGCAAGCGTGGCGCTGAGGGTACGCTGCTGCTGCGTGCTCAGCACGGGCGTCACCTCGGACAGTTTCACTGCCTTGATCTTGTGGCGGATGGGAGCCAGCACGGGTGCTGGTAGCGCTGGTGGCTGTACCTGGAAGCAGTCGCTACGCATCAACTACCTCCACAAAGGCAAAGATTCACATAGTGTAACTTTGTAGTTTATGTTTGATTTTAATTGCTATGAAATTGCAGAGTCAAAAAGACATAGTCCCTATGATGTTTCCATAAATCTATGAAGTTATTGAGCCTAAACTTGATGAAGACCGTGGTGACGACGTCTGGTAAACATGATGGCTGAAACAAGAACGAATATGGAGTAATTACCTCTATCTATGCAGCCTAACTCGCTACACATTGTACATCGCGTGTTTTATTGGAGGTTTGCACAGCAATGACATAACTGCTAGTTAACTTGAATTAGACGTGTTTAAAAATATCTCATGACACCACACAATTCAGGCAATCAATACATAAGAAAAAACACGTTAAAGATATTGAAAAAATTGTCTTCCTTTCATCTCACAAAAATGATTAGCATAACTGATGCAATTTTACCCCATGAGACTTCAATTAATGTTGACTCAATTTTTTTGTTTTTCAATGCTCTGAGATTCACTCGATCAAACAATAAAAATCGTAAGTTCAATTCGATGAAAGTGAATCAGAGCGTAGAAGCATTCCTAATAAAATAAATTACCTTTTACGAAAGAAACTGCCAAACCTCCGAAACAATACTTAATTACACCACAAAATATCAAAACCAACTAAGTGAACCAGTTAAATTATCATCAGCTAATACAGTTTTCAGCTTCAACACGATTCCGAGCTCAAGTAATTTTTACGCAGAAGGTCAAATTGTAGCAAACATTTCAGTGGTCAAAGAATTTACTAAAAGAGCTTCACAAGAGCGCTGCACCTTCTACGTTGGTACACAAATTTCTGAGACTGTTATGTTGGCACACAAATTTCTAAGTCAGTTACACCAAAAAATCAACTCACTAAGGGCTGAGCAGGCCGAGAGCCCAGGAAGGATACCAAGGGCCCCTCGTCATCGCTGTCGCCTGCTGCACTGCTCAGTCGCTGCTAGAAACAACATTTCTGATCAGTACAAGACTTGCAAAATTGGTCCTTCGAAGCAGAAATATGAGCTCCATCAAGTTAAATCTCAGTTACTACACGTAAGATTGTGCATACATAGTCTTATAAATTAAGACGGTGTCTACAATCTCACCTAGAGTACTGAGATTCGAGTCTCTGAACTACGCGTTGGTGCACTGCTGCAAATTAAAACATGTCATTCTGAAACAGTTGACAAATTCAAAGGAACTTGCTTTAAGGCTCTAAAGGACATTCCAGAGGAGGCCTACTGTGACACCTTTGATGCCTGGAAATTTCACTGGAATCGATGTATTGACACAGGAAGTAAATATTTTGAAACTTTTTAATGTGTTGTACCGATCTAATCAATAAATTATTTTAATTCCATTATTGATATTACTTCTTGGATAAACCCTGTATTGTTAACCTAAATCTCAGAAAAATGTCAATTTCTACAAAACCCAGTGGATACAGAGAGAATTATTGCAGCCACAAATGGAGTTATACTAAGAACGCACAAATGCATCAATCAAAGCTGATGCATGTGAATTCAAAACACGGTATAATGAATTAAAATGAGCTTTATATTTTTAAATTTCCGTGCTCAGAAATAAATTTCACTACTCTAAACATTGTTTCAACATTCGACTTGCCTGTACGTCATCTCCATCGAGTCCTGGAGCGACGAAGGCAGTGGACTGGGGAGACAACTGTCCCAGAGGGGAGGCGTTAGCTGCAACCACCTGGGTTGCTAGCAGGCGTGCCAGCTGCTGTTTCTGTTGGGCAGAGCCTGCTCCTGAGACGGGCGTGTAGCCGGCACTGAATATGCCTGGCATCGCGGCAGGCAGCGACAACTGCAACAAGAAGGTTTACAGCCTCAATGACTGCAAATAATGACACTGCAGATAACTGCTGGACGCGTGGCAGTAAACAGCAAACACACCCCTTGAACAGCAGCGACAGCTCAACCGTGCGGCAGAGAATAGCAGGACACCCGCGAGAGACATCATTCGTAATTTATAGATGAAAGTTAATCGTATAATAAATCAGATTCAAACATTTAAGAGAATTCAGAATTAAAATTCATCTTTTTTCCATTTTAGTTAGGAAATTTTTCAGTACCATTAGATAAATAATTGAGACCGAGACGATTACAAAGAGCACAAAACGTCCAGTGAAACACTATCGTATGCAAAGCTTAAAGAGATTATCTCACTAAATATTCTGGAAAATTTCTCCCCATGATATTGAAATAGTTCAGAGCGATGCGTCTTACCAGTAACGGGTCAACACTGCCAGTTACGTTAATGAACTACAACACATTCAGAGAATGTTTTGTAGTAAATTCCAGGCACAATAAACTCTGCAAATCATGAACATCCAATAACATACGGCTAAAAATTTCCCTTCACTAGAGCACCTTTCCGTAGACAGCGCTTTCAAAACATAACGAAATATCCATTGCCGTACAACTCCATCAAAAATTCTACTAACCTCATGTGTTTCATTAGCTCCTATATTGGAGCCAGTTGTGTTAGTCAAAGACTTATATGATCTAAGAACGAGAGGTAAGCATCTGTGTTCACTATCACCGCAACCCAGGTACTGAAGAGATAATACTAGACCTGAATTCGCAGTCCTCACCATGCTGGTCATGACGAGTTCAGTGACGGTGTCGATGGTGAGACGCTGCAAAACCCACTTAGCTGTGACATCGAGCAGCGTTCCCCCACTATCCTCCCCCTCCTCATTTTCCTCTGCTTCATCCTCGGCCTTCTTCAAGTCTGGCACTTCTGTCTTGACTTTTTTAATAGAAGCCATGGTGGAGACAAAGTCATGTGAGACTGACTTGCTCTTAGGTTTGTCCTCTGAAGCAGCTTTGGTGGAGGAGGAGGCGGAGCCAGTCAACCTAGCGCGCTTCCTTGCAGAACCGTCACCCCCGTCGTCCTTCTTAGCTGCTGCAGCGGCATTGGCACGCTCTCGCTTTTTGGCCTGACGTCTCATTTCTTCTCGGTTGGGCACCGCCTTGTTAATCTGCACAACACACACTGCGTCACGCGCTATTTTGTACACGAAATGAGTAAACAAACACGAGTGAAATACATTAACAAGTAAATTAGATGCACACTTAACCCATTAGCTCCCACTGTCCTCATTTGAGGACAGGCTATAGAGGCTAAATTAGCCTAACGCCGAAGTTATTTCTCCACCGAACGAAACATTGCGTACATTACCCCTTATATCTACACCTTTTTTATTCCCAACTTTAGAACGAAACATTTAGAATATAGAGTTAAAGTGAATGATTTCTAATGGACTTGGCCTACTATACATAGTATGATGGGAGCTAATGGATTAAGGCAGTCAAATACAGCCGCCGTCGTGACACAATAAATAATCATACACTTACCATAGAGTGTTTCAGTGTTTGAAAGTGCACACAGAAACATCGCAAGTGTACACCTGTATTAAGTTAGCAATTGAACAAATTATGGCTAAAATGGCTTCTTCCACTCGTCCACCTCTAGCATTAAACACGCAAAGTAACTGCATGAACAACTTCGACTGAACTAAGAATGTGATAACGTTCAAATTTAATAAGATTAGGCAATTTCAATAGCTAGTATAATAAATCAGACGTGGACACGATAAAGGCTAATTTTTCTGTGAAGCGCTCTGATTTTCTAAAACAATTTATTAAATCAGTAATGAAGCAGCCACTAACTAATACAAAGATGAAGTTATTCAAACTACACACTATTTAATGAAGAATGTAAACCTGAATAATAAAAAACGACCAGTTGAAACACCCAATGCAGGCATCAGTACGCTGCCAGCAAGACTCACCTCACTGTTGCTCATGCCCAGGGCGGACAGCACCGCGGCAATGCTGTCATGGAACTCCACAGAGCTCGGATGCTTCATCAGGTTGATGAGCTGAAGCTTCAGATGCTTACGGACGCTGTTTACTTGCGACTTCGACAGTGTTGGTGGCAGATTACCTGGAATTTTTCATTTAGATTAGTAAATTCGTGAATCATTCGAATTCTGAAACTTGTTAAAAATAAACATTCAACTCCTAACACTTTGTTTTCCAAAAAAAAACATAAAATTAAACATGTTTACATCAACATGAATGACATGCTTAAAAATGAGCCAAAATGGTTATATAATCATGAATCACCTCACTTGATAAACATTGTTTTTTTTAAAAAGGGTGCGGTATAAGTTTTTAGTAGACATGGTTCTTGATATATGTATGTTTGGCAATGCTGTTTGTCTCGTTTGACCTCACCATGGAGGAGCTCAAGGGCTTGCACGACGGAGGGCAGGAAGATCGGCCTCGCCCTGGCCAGGATCACCAAGGAGCTCATGCAGGTCATCAGGTTCACAGAGCTAATGTGTATACTGCCCAGGAAGCTCACTAACTTCTGCACCATCAGCCTGATAACATGTAATCATGTTTAAGAACAAACAATACAGGAATCACTTGACCAGCTGCAAGTAATAAATAATTCCTTACAGATAGAGATAGTTTTTCAGAATTATCAGCAATGAATTGACAGTCATGTTATTGTTTGCAATATGCTAACGAAATCCAAGTGTTTGGCATCATTTTTTTTTACCTTCAGCAGGCACCACGGGGTCTAATGGACCCCATCGCAAGTTCAATACATTCAAAGTTCAAAGGATAAAAAGGATTCTAATTGACTTACATTTACCTTGTTTTAATAAATAAATGCACTGGGTTTTTAAACAATTATAAGCAACTTTAAGCAACGGGGTCCTACAGACCCCATGGTACTAAATGAAGGAAGAAACCACATGGTACCTGCCGAGAGTTAAAGTATGAAAAAATTCTTCCAAGAAAGTTAGCTAAGTAATTTCTATTAGTAAATCATGTACGTTGCCAACACTAAACAAAAACATTAAAAGTAATGTACATCAAACTACATTGCTACCTGTATACATATACTGCGACCATTATTCTTTCTGGACAATTTCATGCCCAACCTTACTTGCACCACTTTTTTGGTAGGCTTTGTAATGAGAACGAAACCAATACTCAGCTCCTCTATAACAATTATACAATTTTTTTACATAATGAACTCACTTGGCTTCTTCTTCAAGCTTCCTGGGCCGTGCCAGTTTCAGTGTGAGAGGAACATTGTCAAGACAAAAAGGAGCTCCTGCACGTTCTCTGTGTACTGAATTAGGCTCACTGTAGCTCTGCACCAGAACCATAGCTTCCATGCACTTGATGACTTGAGTGCGCACTCTGCTCAACATAAACTAAAGGATAAAGAAGTTTTGGATCATACTTGGGAAAACAAATAAAAGTCAGTCAGCAAATGAACAAAGACTAAATGAAACTTCCTGAGAAAATTACAGTAGCAAGGTAAACACAAAATTAAAGCTGCTTACAGTGAACAGAGATGTTTTTATTTTAATAAAACTTGTACATCAAAAACTAAGCCCAGAAAATAGTGTGTCACATACCCATCATTTTCATGGTCAACCATAGCCACAACTTTGGACTTGATCCCTGTGAGAATTATCCATGCAAGCTCCATGTCAGAAGTGACTGTGTGGGCTTGAGTGACCCATACGAGGATGCACTTGTGTAGAGGAGCTGTGGCCTGCACACACCTCTTCACAACACTCACTGCTCCATCTTCCAGCAGCAACTGAATGTTGGGCAGTATCAGAGGTAACATTCTGCCATCTTTCTTGCTGTAAACAATGAAGATAAAGCAACTGTAAGATGTGAATAATAAAAATTTATAAAAAAGCAATTCAAAATAAATTTGCAAAACCATTACATGAAATACTATTCTATTATTATTAGTGGTACTGGAAAGTCCTGTCCTCTTTTCTTTCCTTTTCTTCAACTTTGAGTTATTGGAGCAAGGAAAAACTGACTGCAGACTTTTACTAACAGCAACTCGAACATCTAAATACATTGTCGCATCAAAAATTTTCTGCTCTAGTGAACAGAAAAGGAATTATTTTGTAGCACAATAACATTAGACCCCATTCTGGAAAACAAACAAGAATGAATAAAATCCTTAGGTTCGAAAGTTTTTTCCTCACCCCCCATACTCTCCAGACCTTGCTCCATCAGATTTTCACATATTTTGTTCTTTAGAGCCTTTCATCAGTGGAAAAAGATTTACAAGTTACACAATTTACTTCTTCTGAAGATGTTAATTTTTTTAAAGGGGATCAAAAAGCTCCTAAGTAGATGAACAAAGGTTATATCTAATGATGATGACTATTTTGTTGAGCAAAACATTTTTCAGTAAAATTTCTTTCAATTATTCTTCTTAACAAAAATCAAGATAGAACTTTCCAGTACCCTTAATAAATAAGCTAAAAAATCATTCATTGAAGCATTTTAGAAGACAATAAACAAGCTAATTTTTTATATCATTGTTTGCTTTTGAAAGAGAAAAAATTAGCATTAAAGCTGTGTTAAGCAAAGCTCTCATTGTTATACAAACTGCTAAAGAGATATATTGCACAAATAAACAGGAAATCCCAAATGCATCACAGGGCTGTTTTAAAATTATCACAAAGCAAAAACCAAGCACTCACCAAGCCTCTTCAATGAATCCAACTACCCATTTTCTAACATCAGAGTTTTTGTCACTCTGGAAAGCAACAATTTCTTCATAGAAAGTATCGAGCAGGTCAGGCTGCCGCTGAACAACCAGCTCCTGCACTTGACTGAGGGTTGCAATTTTTTGTTTTTCATTTGGCAACAAAGTGGCTTGGTTGAGTAGCTCCACCACCTGTAAAAAATATGTTTGTGATAACCAAAAGTATTGAAATTGTACAGGTCCTAAAATTTTATAAAAGAATTTCCAAAATTTAACTTAAATTGGGTTAGCAACTAGATTAATTTTCAAAAGTTTAACACAAATTAGGAATATTATTATAATTTTAACACTTTGGCCGCGATGTGCGCCATATATGTACACGTACAGTGTTATTTGTACGGACTAATTTTGGAATCGCAGTCAAAGTGTTAATTTAGTAAAATATGTTGCATAAATGCATGTCCTTATAATAAGTCAATAAATATTAAACCATATTATTTATCAGTTACTATTATTCCATTTGATCACAAATTATACAAATATATTTAAGTAAAGAGTTTTAAAAACAACAAAATCCATATTTCTAACATCTCAAGCAGCTTTCTGCAACAGCACTTAATTTTAAACACAATACAAGACCTAGGCTACAACATTTGATTAATTTTCACTACATTAATACATAAAATGCCAGTGATTTTGATCCCACTCACTCTAAATGTAGAAATCAATATAAAGCTAAATCTAGAAACCAAATAGCAAAACAAGGCTATATTCAAGATGAACTAACCAAGACCTAGAGAATAGTTATCATGGATGATAATAATGATCAACAGAATCAACATTATGGAAGAATATTGAAGATTGAAATACACTTTGATAGCTTCAGCTGTCTCTACTATTGGTATGAGTGTAAAGCATGGGTGGCAAACTGTCATGAATGCCTATAGTAGACAATTTACATGTGAAGTTTTACCTTTAAAAATTTTTGTAATACAGGTCAATTTTCAACATGTAACAACAGTATAATAAAATTACTACAAATCAAAAATTATACACCCAAAATCTTTAAAAGAGCATACACACAGCCTAAACAAATTAAGAGTTTCAAAATAAAACTACGTTCTTCAATTTCAGAGATGTTACTATGCTGCTACAGCTTCAATAATTGTCTAAAAATGTTTTTATTTAGTTAAAGAGAAACAAATTAATAATCAATCATGTACTGAAATCATGAAAAAATGCATAAAACTTGGCTGTCACAAGTTACCAAGAAGCTGCATGAGAAAATCCCATTGGGCAAATTTTCCAAGACACTCTCCATATAAAAAAAAATAAATTACACAAAATTAAGAATAACTTCATTTTAAATCTAAAGATGACCTCACATATTCATCAGAAATTCCTACAAATATCCTACCATATATTACAGAAAATTTCTGTAGCTTCAATTTTCTCAACGGCTTCACAATCATGTCTCAGTTGAAACACAATCATCCATTGAAAACACAAAAAATAAAAATAAATAAACACAAATTTGAACAAAATTTAACCCCTTCAGTCACAGGATAAAAATACACGGGATAAAAATGCCCAATAAATTGGACGAGGGGACTGAAGGAGTTAATTTTAGTGAAACATCAAATAGTTTATTAAGAGCCTAGGTATGCTTTGAGTCAAGATTGGTGAATGGGCCGCTATCAAAAAGTGAAACAAATTGGACGTACAGTAATACCACTTTAATATCAACAAATTAAAAACATAAAATTAATCCTCACTTGATCTTGAACTGAACGCTCAGTCATATTAAAATATTTCAACTAAATTTACTTGAAATCTCATTTCTTCATCACCACGTTTCTGCGGACGTAACTGAGTTAGTGACATCAGATATGTTTGATTTTTCCAAACGCGGATGAAATCAGAACGAGAACGTGAGTAAATAAATGAACAAGTTTTTATGCAACTGAAATGTACCACAATTAATTTTGATAATGAAGCTGCTATTTCTTATGAAAGAATTACTATATCCTAGATTTTTTGTAAATAAAAAGTAAGATCTAAAGAATGCCTTAATAACATTCAGTAATGCATTGATTTCTCATAAATTGCAGGTATGAATCAGATTTTTTTATCATGTAGAGAACTCATTGTTAACCAGTTGTTCTTACACGCAGTATCTTACGGATTCTTCTGAAGCATATTCTACTGCTCCTACGATAGTGGACCATCGTGGTCGAGTGGTCTGTGGCCCGTGCTCTGTATCGGGTCTCTGCTTCATGTAGAAAGACCGTGGGTTCGAACCCGGCCACGGACACGAGTTGTTTCTCGCACGCCCCGCCGTGCACTCAACCCGCTAAGCACTCAACTCCCCGCCCATGAAGACGTTAAGACGTTTGTTTGTTAAGACGTTAAGATTGTTTGTTTGTGATTCAGTGGCCTGAGGTTGTCAGATCTCTGGATTGAGTCCACGTAATGCTCAAATTTTCTCCCGCTTGTGACGCAGAAGACCCTGAAAACTGGCAAACTGACTGATTAAAAATATTTCATCATATATCTATATTTTTGGTACTCGTCTCTTCTAGTCTCTACCTAATGTCACAACTCAGGAAGGACAGCAGCAGTTGCTAGAGGCAGTCACTAGTCTTGAGATGCTAGCATAAGGAATGGAAAAAACCAATGCATATGTTATACATATATAATAGCATATCTACATCATATGTAAATCATACTACTAAGCTAAACACGGAAGATACGTTGTATATACTTGGTCGTAGGCATTTGTTAAAATAAAAACCAATCATCTTCGTACAGGGAACGAGCATTTTTGACTTGAAGCCCAGAGTCCAGGTCTGCGAAATACCGTTAGTTCTTACGAAGCTGTTAATCTAAATCACGAACCCGCAAGAGACTTTTTTACCGCAAAATATAAATCCTTATGTAGAGGGCTACTCTTCTGTATTTCGGTTTACATTGTCGCTCTCGCGCAGAAAATATTTCAGCCATTGCTATTGAACACTCCGAAGTCCAAACTTTATTCGATGTTAACAAAAATCCTCGTATGTATTTCATTCTTTTGTCAAACAATAGTACTACTAAAATGAAAAAGAGGTATACGTACCTTTTGTAGTCATTTGATGTATACAATTTATACCTCGTACATTGTGACAATTGTTGTACTTTTTTATTGCATGCTCCGACATTCTTTTATTTTCATCAAAGGTCTGATTAATGAAAAGTCCGGTCTGGGTATTAGATTTCCTGAAAATTTCACGGCCTAGTTGTGGATTACGAGCATGCATTCCCTCCACTGCTTAGCTACAACCAAGAAAAGACCTATGATGTTACAGCTCGGTCTTTTCACTGAACTCAATTGTGATCCATTGAATTTACAATCGGATCTATTCAGTACATACTCAATAACGTTTTCTCGTCTCAGACGATATTAATAGTCACTCAGCACTTCAGAATGCATAATGCTGGTCCCAAAAGAGCGGCCGTGTCGATATGATGTGCCTTAATGTACAAGATTTTAGTTTAAGTAAAGAAAGAGCTTCCCTTTCAGACTAAAGAATAACAGAAATGAAAAAAATACATCAACGGTAAAAATCTGTATAATATTGCAAACATATCAAACAGAGACGATGAAGTAATCACCCCTCCGACCACAACATCAATAGTAATCTAAAGTAAAATATGTATCGACTTATAAATAAACTAGCATGAAATGATACATTCACATATTAGCAGACTCTACGCTAAACAAGCAGCAATTAACTCATATTAACATTCCTTTGCTAGTAGCTTGATGCAGGTTCACCCTTTTTCTGACACGGTAAGAGTACTTAACTGAGGTCAACATAGACGCGGCCCATAGAGTTAATAACGAAAATAATTTACACTGCAGCAATGAGTCATGAATTGAAACTAAGCGTTCTGAAATAAGCGCCCATCTTTGCGTTACTTCAGTTACAAAAATGATTTGGAATAAAAAATAACGAAATAGAAAATAATATTGTTTACACTAGATATGGAATCGATAAACTTTTTTATTTACACGTAAAAAGCCTGAATCTTAGAATAGAAACTGAACATTCGTAGAAAATTTCGTTCACGACTATTCATCCATCAACAAGCGGCAATCTTAAAGAGTGCAAATTAATGAATTTTTTGGCGAAACAGCGCATAAAATAAGGCGCATTATAAGCATCAACTTTTCCTACTTGAGTGCTGACATCATAGCCCAAGTTCTGGTTACATTGTATTTGAGTTCTGGGCACAGATTGTTTAATTCAAAAGCCTATGTAATTGACGAGTCGCAAGCAGAAACCCTCAGTAAGATTTTCCTACAAGTTCATCACTATGATAACCAGTGTGATGTGCGACTAAGCAGTTCTCTAAAAGTAAAACAGCATCAAACACTTCAGTACACATAAGACATAAAGAATAATCCAAGGTCTTGACCGAAAAAAGATAAAAATGCTTTGAATCATTTCTTTTCTTTCCGTGATAAGATGTTTTTTTCATGATTACACTAATCGAATAACTTTTATGATCCTACAATACGATTCGACAAACACATTTTTTGAACTGTTATACTTTACGTAGAGCATCAACTGAGATGATACTGTCAGGGACAGTAACTGTAAATTACGATTCTTTCAATAGAAAGAAGCAGAATTTTACACGTCCTTCAGCGAGTACATGGAAATTTCGACCACGCAAGATGCACTACTTATAGGCACGAGCAGCAACATGGCTTCATCAGCACGATGTGGACATGGCTATACCAGCAATTAATTTAATGGCCAGGTCTATGAGATACATACGTGATGAATTAAATCATTTCTAAATTAAAGTAATATTTGTAACCTGTATATGTACAAGCGTCAATAATCAAGACAGGGTCAACACAAAGTGATTAGACTAGTAGGTTAGAGTCCAGCCCATATAAACATTAGTATTCTTCTATGATACCTAAATAGCTTAATAGCACAGAGGACCTATTTCACTACTGCCATATCGTTACTAAACGAGCAAAATTTGGATTAATAGCCAAAACTAACAGTAGAAATTAAAGTGGGGAAGGCAAAAAAGAATTTAAACAGCCATTTATCTAGATCTGAACAATTTAGTGGTACGTGACAGACTAGCAAAAATTCAAAAGAGATCTTTCGAATTTTAATCATTAGAAAAATTTTCGATGATATTTATAGTTCAAGTCGGACGCCAACAGTTATTTAGCTGCAGCAATATGTTCGGTAAGCAATGAATCGTTCATTAAGCAATCAAATTAAGAAATGCTGTACTAAGGGGTCGAGTTCTAAATAATTTATTCGCGTGTGTAGAAACCATTTAGTTCAAAAATAGAGGAATAAGATTGTGACTCGCATGTAAATGAGTGAAATCAATGGAAACAAATTACAACATAATTCGATGCTCTAATCTCGTTCGTGATCCAATGTTAGAATAAACGATATAAGACTTTAAGCCCCTCGAAAAAGACACATCATTTTCAACTCGTCATCTGCGGCAAGCCAAACTCGTCGACGGGCAGACCATCCTTGACGGTTTCAGTTCCAGGCTCTTTAGAGGGCGCGTTCGGGGCGTTGATAGCTTCATCTAAGAAGGTGTTGTCATTATCCATGAGTATCTCGTCACCCAGTGCATCCAGCTCAGCTTGCAGGTCATCCTCGTCCAGCTCTGGCGTACCATAACTACGACCAAGAGCCTCCTGGACCTCATCGGCCTGCTCCAGCATGTCTGACATGTCGTCCTGAAGTAACAAACAAGTTAAAACAAAACATTCAACATAAAACTCGGTAACAATCTGTGTCTAGAAAATTATGCAGCTTTTCATCCAATTTGAAAAGTGGTCTGAAGCTCAGTCTAGTTAAGAGTTTGAGATCTCAATCCCACGATTAGTAGTTGCCAAACGTATATTTACAAAGCTAGAGATTATGATAAATTGTTTTGTATACTGATTTGTTAGGACTTCGTAAATGAAAAAGATAAAAATATTATCCTCTGAGGTATGATGTACACCGAAATTTCAATTGAATTAGGGGAGTATATTTTTATACAAATTTGGCTTTTTACATAAGTGGAAATTAATAACATCAACCTCCTTAAAAATGGAACCGAGGAAATCTGATTAGAAGCCTAAATTTGAAGCAAAAGCCACAAGAGACTATACAAAAACTGCTGTTGCAGCTAAGGCAAGAAGTGTATTTTACTTCTGAGGAATACTATACCTTTTAAGAATACTATTTAGTATGCACATTAAATTACACATCACCTCCTATTTTACATGGATCAACTAACAACACAACCCAAAATATTTCTGCATTCTAGCCTCTCTTTACTGCATAATATTCACAACTTAATGACCAGAATATAATGTTCAACACTGTATTTACTTGTAAATCTTCAATTTCATCGATGTTTATCTTCTTGAATTCTTTTTTCATATCTTTGACACCCAGCTTCATGGCTGCCACAGTGGTTTTGGTGTCTTTGAGAGACTGGGTGGCATAATTGGTCTGTTCCATGTTGAAGCTCTGCTGTCGGAGATTGTCGGCTTGCTGTTCGTACATCTTCTTCTGCTTCAGCACACGCAAAGCTTTCTGCTTGACAGCATTTTTGGCCGGACCCTCTCGCATCTGCATGATGTATAAAAGTCAGAAAATCTGCATCCCAACAAAGAATAGTTGATTTTTAGACTTTTTTCACTCATGTACATAACAAGAACTGAGAAATATCATTGGGATGCTACTTTGAACTTTGTATTCAGTTTTCTGGGTATTCCAATCACAAATAGTTCTCTTAACATACAGTCGCTCAAGTCATGAACAATAACAGTACATTGCACATAAAAAATGTCAATTCAATAAAACAAACAACCAACAAATTCAATGACAAGCTCCACACAATCAATGTGAACAATTTAGCAACCTTCACTGTCAGATTTGAATCAAATTCCTAAACCTTTCTTTAACACATTGCCTCCAATTACCTGACTGGTGTAAAACTTCACTTTGTACGCATAGTCACTAGAAGGATCTGAAAAAATTACAGAACCTAACCTCAGTGGTACACATACGTACCACTTCAGAGTCAACGTGTTACAAGTGTCCTAATATTGTATCTGTATGAGGAAGAAATGACATTGAGTAGCTGCTGATACTTCTAGTGAAAATATTGGCAGATTTATGAAAAGCTTGAACACCTACTTTACACAGAATTTGGACATCTACAAATTTTTTTTTCTTAGTAGGTACCAACATTAAAATCATTATGTCCAATTTGGTGGTAAATAAACTTTTAGACCTAATCACCTGGGTGCATTGGAGATAGATCTTCCTACAAACTAAAATTAAGGTAAAGCCACACTACCAAACTTCCATTTAGCTCACAAAAAAAGCATGGCCTCTGGTCAATAATGTCATGTTATGTACAGATTAATATATAAAAATATTGCATTAATGCAGGAAGCTTATTCAAGATGCTGATTTTGTCATTCAGTACCTGACTACACAAGCTGTAGCAGAAGTTTTGGTAGACAAATATGTATGATGAAATAATACTTTAAACACTTGAAAATATTGAGCATGTCAATCACTAATAACACTGTAAAAAAATTAAATAATTTTAAACCTACCATTTTTGAGATGAATAAATCTTCATTAAAATATAAATTAGGCTTAAGCAACATTTAACTTGTAATGTTAGCAAAAACTATGAGACTTTAATATCTACAGTCAAAATTTTGTGCACCAAAAATACACATATTAAGCACAACAAAAAATAATTTATAATTGAGAATGTAGTTTTTTACAATTAATTATGCTTTCTGGAGACTGAAAAATATTTATATGCATATTATTGAGAAATGATTGATCTTCAACCCACCATCTTTTGTAGATATCTTACACGAGGGTCCCAGAAAGCTAAATAAAAGCTATTGACATTTTCAGCAAAAAAATTAAATGACATATGAAACATACTGAAAAATTACAACAGAACATACTAATCAAAGAACAAAAAAAAGATACCTTTTTCATCTGGTCTTTGTATTTGACAAGCTCTGCATCAAGACGGGCAATTTTCTTCTCAATGGAGTCGGCTCTCCCATCAACTCCAGCAATGCAGTCCGTAAGGTTGGGAGATGGACCCGTACTTTTGCTCTTCCCAAACAAGCGATTCATTGTTGTAGTTCAACCTGAAAAAATCATGAGCAAGTTAACCTATTAAGCGTTATTTACATCATATGGTGTTTGTATGAGTTGCATTCTACTGGCAACTTACACCATAATTATGATGTAGATACGCAACGGTACCACAGGGGCATTAACATCATGTGATGTTATAATGTTTATTAGTTCAAATAGTGTTGTTATTACTCATATTACATTTGTAATATGACAATAGTATTATTGTCGAGTGAGCGGTGACCATTAACAGGCTAAAAAATAACATGTGTGCAAAGGAATATTATTCTCATTACCAATTTTTGAAACTAAATAGTAAAAGATTTTCTAGCAGTTCCCTAATTGGTCAGTTTCCCTACAATGATTTGTAACTATTTCCATACAAAGTGTAATACAACATAAATAAATAATTTTTTCTAAATATTTACTCAATTCTCTTTTAATTGCAACAGGATAATTTACACAAGTAACTCATTTACTTAGCAGTCTTTTATAGCAATAATAAATGAGAGCAACTATACAATCCCTAAATAGCTACAATTTATTGAAATTTGAGTAGCCTCAATACCAGTGATAGATCATAAAATCTTCTATTATTTCATGTCAATCCTGTCAAAATGTTAATACCCAAAAATCTTACCAGTCACAATGATTTACTACTGCATTACATCATTGACACATGTTATATTTAACATAAATGGTAATTTTAGCTTTAGCATCCCTACAGATATTTTGTTGCTTCTCAGATTAACTATCTACAGACTAATATGCTTGACAATATATCATGAATAACTATAAACCCCTACAGTTGTATTATTCAAATTGTATAACTGTATTGCAGACATGCAATTGACTTAGATTTGAGGACCAGCCTTGGCTGGAGCCTTTGAAATGGCCTTTAATTCCCTCTAATACGCAAACATACAACAGGGTGGCATCCCAGAGTTATTTTTCTGTAAGCCAGGGTCGTCTAAGATAATTCCTCAAGGGCCACCCTGAATCATTCCAGGCAAAATAACCAGCCAAGCGAGGGTATCACTGGGAGATCCAGCTCGTCTTAAACAGACTTCAAACTTTGTAGATTGTCACATTCTAGGCCCGGAAAGCGACTATTCAACGTCAATGTCTCTCATTCCATGCATGCACTAAGAAATTTTTCACTGCATCCACAACAGTCAGCCACAACAGTTTTATGAGTCAGCGACGAATGAAGCTTTTGGTTATCGTTCCGCAAACCCAAGGAAATCCCGCTATGTACTTATCTCCTTCAAATTACTAAAAAAATCGTGAATTTTTTCAACTTACACGTACTCTCATAAATATTTATAAAAATTAAACAACTTGAACTTAAACACAACTGAAAAATTAAGAATTCAATCATAAATTGTACATAAAAATTCTGCATAATTTTTTAATCGGGCAAAGTTGAATTATATCCAACAAATTTGTGAAGCTTGATGCTAAGTTGCTGTGATTACTATTTTGTCATAGATACAAAAAACAAATTTTGTGATCAGTATACGACTTTCATAAATTTAGTATAGAGAGAAACCAATATTTCACTTATTTGCAGGTTTAGGGCTTAGGAACGATTTTTGTGAAAACTCTACAACAAAGCATAATAAATTAATTTCATAGATGATATCAAATCTCACGGTCTAAAATAGAAAAAACTACACCAGGCCTTGCTATAATTAAAAATATGCTATACTAGCTCTTGTACGTCATAATCCTAGAGCATTTCTCTATTTTCATAAAAAGATCGTCTAGGTACAGTGTTCATCCATATCCTTTCTTGTTAACCAGTTGTAAGCTTACACTCAATGGCAAGTTATCAACTGCTTACTTCTTCCAGGGAACTACGCTAAATAAGGCAAACCAGAAACTACGGTAAACAGCTGGATATGCATTTGATAATATATATTTATGCGAGTGTGATGTAACTGATTCCGACAACCGCTTGAAGGAGGGTAATAAACTACAAAGATTTTGCGGCCCAAGAGGTGGTCGCGAGTAGTTCGGAACTCGAGGATTCGACAGGTCTGTTGTTCAGGTGTTGCCTGCTCACGTGTTTTTTTGTTCTAAAGCTTATCTGTTGGTCGACGACAGATGCAATTTCATCAGTCAGAGGATATACAAGTTCGGATCGTCGAAAGATACGTGAATTCAAAATGAAATGTTTGTATTTAACATTCACTTGATTCAAAGTATGGAAAGCTAGTTCCACAATAAAACAAAATATCTAAAACGCAACTTTTGCAGCACGTGCTTGATTTAAGCAAATGACGATAAAATATAGACTGAATGAATAACACATTTTAAATATGAAATATTTCATTTGAACAAAATTGCTCACGCTAAACTAACTAAATTTAAGTACGAGTATATTGCTGATATTACAACCACTAGATCGTTTCCATCAAACACAAGTACTTGAGAGAGCCAATCAAGTATTAACTCAGAAACAAAGAAACAATTGAATTTTAAAATATCTCATTTTCGTATCCCAGAAAAGGCCGTTTGTTCGATTAGAGCAGATA
>VCRD01001779.1:69021-83909 GCA_006783055.1 Trinorchestia longiramus
CCCCAATACTTTTATCTTTAGAACATTTTGAGATTTCATCTCCATCGATCGAAAAATCACTTGCAAAAGAGCGTACCGTACTTTCGGATCCAGCAAGTTTCCTGTCCGAAATAAGTGAACCTGTAGTAGCTACAAGAGACGAAGCACACAAATTATTTTGCATAACTTCCAAAGGAGAGTTCTTAGCAATTTGGTTGCGAACCGAAGGTAATAAAAGAATGTCCGAGTGATCGCCATTCAAACTAGGTTCATGAAGCTGAGCAAAATTAGTCGTTCTTGCAGAAGTGAGGTGCGATGAAATTACACCAACCGACGTCGAGTTCTCATCCATTATCGAAACTTGATTGACCGAGTTTCTTCCGACTTCAGAATTTGGATTACTAGTTTTATCAAGACATCCACTGCCCAGCAACGTTTGGGGCGGGGTGAACCGCTTAGCCTGAAATTGAGAAAAATTTCTTTCACAAGAATTTTCCTCCACTCCAGATTTTGTCTTTCGTTGGATATTCGTACTGCCGTTACTCTCAAAACTTGGCACAGAAACCTCACTATCCTCCTCTGTACACAAAGTCGCAGGCAGTCCAGCATCATTGGTATCGTCACAGCTCGTTGAATTTGTATCAATAAAATCTGCCTCGCGAAGGACCACCGATATACAGTCCAAATCATTTTGGCTCAATAGATCTTGTGGATCCACAGTATCTTCAATGAAACTAACGTCACTCGAACCTACCGATTTATTCTGATTACTGTCATATTTCCAGTTTTCGTTATTCTCGATACTAGAGCAGGATTTTCGATTCTGAGTTACTTTACTGGAATGAATTTTCAGGGGATTACATTCCTCTGTTTCCACCGAAGAAAGATCAGAAGAAGTCGAAGGCTCTGAGCTTTGAGTACCTAAGCTCCGTCTGACTCGGAGCAAAACTCGTTCAATACTGTCAGCAACATTTTCTTCACCATCCTCTTTTGAACGAGTAAGACTAGAATATTTCATGTTACTAGCCTTGTATTTTTTAGCACCTGGAATAGTTTCTGAAGTTTCACTGCAAACCTCATCGCTGACGGTACGAGAACTTTTACCTCTTCTCAAGTTATACTCCTCCTGCACGTATTTTTTCCGTATTTCGTAGTTGAGAGTGCTAGTCTGTGGCTTGTGCCGATGTTTGTTGAGCTTCTTACCCTTCCTATGCAGTTTCGTGGGCCTCGGTGAATTTCGTAAATGAGGCAATCGTTTACGGTGTTGCAGTTGATTTCTCTTTGACGCAAAATAGATTTCACTCATTCTGTAACGAGCGTTGCCCGTCCGTGAAATAAAACTGTAAATATTATGCCATAACCTAGGGTGTCTGTACGATCCACTTCTGGCACTGGCATATGGATACCTTGGTAGGATAGTGAGGTTCGACTTGGGAGGTTCACATGCCTTTCGGAGAGTCAGATTTTGCTTCGCAGTTTTCATCGCAGCAGAAAGTGTGCTTTCCCAATATTTATGTACTAATTCAACCAAATTAACTTCATGATCAACTTTGCGTTTCTTTGCTGAACCACCATCTTTATTACCACCATCAGTTACGGACAACAGCCTCTTCTCACACGACTGTTGTCCTACGGAGGCTGTAACTGCAGCTCGTGAAACAGCGATCACATCATCATGTGTCTTCACCTTGCAAGATGTAGTTTCTTTTCCACATACGGAAGATGAGCTAGACTGAGTATGAGGAATTGGTGATCGATGAGTTATAGGGGAGTTAACATCGCTTCTGAGCCCTGTACGTAAGTTTTGCTGATGACTACTAGACTCTAGTTGAAGACTTAAATCACCATCATCTCCAGCCTCAGGAGTGCTGCAATGACTTTCAGAAGTAAATCGTACTCCAGAAATTGTTATGCTGGTATTTTTACCCAGTCGAGTCAGAGAAGAAACAGATTCTATTGCCGTCTCCTTCTTTAAAGGGGTAAATAATTTTCTACGATGATCGCCGGTAAAAACTCGGCCACAGCCTGTATTAATAGGGGATTTTTTAGTAGATGCGCCCTGTTTAGGTGGAGAAAGGACAATATTTTTTTGAGACAAGTCTATGGTAGTCAGACCACCCAAAAGATGTAAATCAAGCTTCTCAACAACAACAGAGACTTCGTTTGACTGTGGTCTAGTCGAAACATCTGCATTGACGATACTTCTGTGAGGAGTCACATCAGCAAATTCATCAATGCAAGGTAGCGATGTATCTGAACTGAACGATTCGTTCATCACAAATTGTCTGTAGTAACTTTCTTTCTCCTTATCACTGCTTCCCGGTGATTGATCACAAGAAGAATTTTCCTTTCGAGAGTCCATATCTTTTTCAGGAAGCAGCTCAACACAAGAAATTTGAGAGGAATCTTGAACGGTATCTTCCGTCGCAGAAAAAACAGGCATTGATTGAGAGGCCATCTCTTTCGATGGCCTTGTGAGCTGCTCTTTTTGATCTTCCTTCGCTTCAAGTTTTTTATCTCGATTAGAATCGTACCCTTTCTCTTGCACAATTTTAAATCCATTAGGTGTGGATACTTTCAAACGTTTTTTAATCCCACATATTGTCTCCACACTACCAATTATTTCTGTGTGAGCTCGCTTCTTACTCTGGTCCTTTTGAGAAGTTTTTGTCACAGTTTTTCCTACATCTCCAGTTTCATACAACGTACGTACAGCATCATCGTGAGGTGGAAGATGATGCTTAAATTTGTAATCTTCTTGCTCATGTTCAATGCTCAAAGTAGTTTTGGCGGTAATTTCAACAGCAGCTAAATTAATAACTTCATCTTTGTTTTTACACACTTCTTGGTTGTTAACAAAACAGTCATTCCCAACTTCATGCAACGCTTTCGATTCAACGGAACCTTCAATTGAACTCCCTTGTTTTTCGTCACTAAAACTGACTCGGTTGATAGTATCACCATTATGAAGCAACTTTCGTACATATCCCTTGACATCCCTACAGCAACTTGAGTTATTTCTCTCAAGATTTGCTTGCTCTCTCGAGCTTTCAACACTACTGCTTCTGTCTCGAATCCTTTCGTCGCTTTCAGTAATTTCCTCTCCAGACTTCACATTTCTGCCATTTTTCGTAATATTATCGACACTCGTGTCTTCGCTAATGTTTGATACTCTGACACGATAACCTTCAATCTCCTTGGCTTTGTCTTGGTCCTGCTGTCCAAGAGCATCAATTTCGTTCCTGCAACGAGGCTCGGTTTCATCCACGTTCTCATGGTTCTGTTCATTGCTCTTGTTTTCGATGTTAATTTTTCTTTCACTTTTTTCCACAGGTTTCGAAGATAATTTTTTACTTGAGTAATCTAGTTTTTTTTGTTCTTCAAAGCCACCCAGTTCATCACTACAATGTTCGCCGAGTTCTTGAGGATTTTCCTTGGCCAAAGTAAGCGCTTCAACGTTATATCTAGAAACACTGTCATAATGTCCACGGATCTCAATTTTCTCTTTACTTCTACAGTAAATTTCAGATTCAAGTTCTTTTCTTTCACTCATATTTTGACTACCATAGTCTCCATCACTGATGGTTGTTGGACCAGGGCTCGTTCTACTTGTATCCTTTTCTTGTTGACGTTTGTGACTTCTAATTCCCGCTCTACTTTCGCTACACGAGTCTCTATTCTTGGAGCTGTTCACACTAGAGTCTCTATCCTTCAAGCCGCGGTTAACACTAGAATCCCTCTCCTTTGACCCGTGACTGACACTGGAGTCTCTACTATGATGATTGGAACTGAGGCTAAAATCCCAGTTCCGGTTTCTTCTCGAATCTAAATAGACAGTTGAGTGCTTACTATTTTTCAAATTATGGAAAAAACGCGAGTCTTTACTCTCCTTTGAATCGTGGCTTCTCTCTCTGTTCATGTCGCTTCTAACACGGTCATCATATTCTGATAGGCTTTTCACAGATGTGTTTCCACTACCTCTGCTTTCATGATTCACGTTTCTAAAACTTCTCCCCCGCCTTTCTTTCTCCGTCTTCCGGTCAGCGCTAGGAGACCGAGTAAACCGTCTGTTTCTGGAATGATCTTTTTCTGATGATTTCTTCTCCTGACTCTCTTTCTTACGGTCAGTGCTTCTAGACCGAGTAAACCGTATGTTTCTGGAATGATCTTTTTCTGATGATCTTCTTCTACGACTCTCTTCCTTTCGGTCAGTGCTATTAGACCGAGTAAACCGTCGGTTTCTGTGACGATCTTTTTGAGGCTCGGTGTCCCGGTTGTGCTCATCTAAGGTTTTCTTGGAGTCTGCTGTGCACAGACTTCGCTCCTTTTCTCGTTTTCCTTCACTGAAGCAGTGTTTTTGATCTTCAACTGCAAGCAGTGTTCTGATGGAACTTCTACTTAGATTTCCACTTTCACAAAAAGCTCTGTGTGGACTTTCATTTTGTAACCTGCTCCCTTCCTTTTCACAATGTTTCTTTTTCTCCTCTAAGCCACCAACTCGATTTGCGAGATCGTCCATCTTTTGACACGCTCCATCAATTTTGCCTATAGCCCTATTTGTTTTACATTCTTTTCTGAGTTCATCCTTGATCTCATTCGTACTGCATTTTTTCTCACAATGCTTTCCGTATGAGTCGACTTGCAAAATTCCTTTTTTGCTCCTCTCAAGCTGTTTGTAACTTTCAATTTCAGTGTAGTACGGAACAATTTTATCTACAGAATCCTTTGGGTTGACGCACAAATTCTGATTATTTTCTGACTCGATATCGCTCGGAGATGTTGCAGTACGGTCATTTACCATCACTGTAACAGAACCGTCAACACGAGTAACATCTTCGGCACTAGAACGCTCCAAGTCAACTCCTAGTGGCGACACACACTCAAGAGAAAGTGAAGTCACTCGTGAAACTTCAGGAGCCACATTATTTGCTCGTAGAAGCATCTCCTTTTTGTCTTTACTTTTATCTTCTTGAACTGAACTTTCACGTTCAACTGGTTGAGTTCCAGGTGTTCCCGTAGGTTCTACTTCAACTGGAATATCGACAGTGGATGAAACTTCACCAAAGGTAACATCCTCAGAGGCCACCATACCACAAACCTCACCAGAACTTCCATGATCATAAGGACTTGCCATTAATTCACGTAACTTTTCAACGCCAATAGACGCTGCAGTTGATCGGCCCCCTAATTTGCATCCAGAATTATTAATCTTCCTGACAAGAGAAGCTGAAGAGGATGCACAACTCTGTGTTTTATCTAATGACTTCAAAAACAATTCAGTGTTGTCCAGTTGAAGGTCCGCTGATTTCAACGGAGCACTGGATTCACTCATGGTCTCAGGAGATTTTTTGTGTTCATGCGACTGGACTTGAATATTTTTCTTTTCCACTACTCTGCCTTCATGTAATATTGTATTGCTTTTCTCCAGACAAGTTTTTACATGTAAATTTAAATCATTACAGTTTTTCAGCGGAGAAGCCACTGGCTTTTCAGAAATTGAAATAAGCTTCGACTGAAACAAAACCTTTTCATCGAGAAGTGTTTTTTCGGGTTTCTCTCGCGTTGAAGGGAGACACGTCATTTGACCATCCCTACTCATGGCATCTGTCCGAGACAGTCTTTCAGCATCAGAGGCCTTCAGCTTGTCATGCTCTGTCTCACGTTCTGTGGGCACTTCAGAACCCTTTTCTTCAGCAGCACACGCTCTTGTTGTAGTCGTATCAGAGCGTCTAGGACCAACTGCTACACATGACAAGTTGCTTGTTTTGGATGAGCTGTCAAGAGACGTGTGGACGACCTCAGCGTTCACACCGTCATCAGTATCGTTACCATCCTTATCGTCAGCCGTCGAGAACTTGAGCATGTAATCGAAGTCACTGTATTGTGAGGTAATTTCTTGATTTTGTGTACCTGCCAACTTCTCCGATACTTTATTTACCAAATGACTTTCTTCTGAAGTGGGTATTGTTGGTGACGGCGGGACAGAGGTTGATGCAGTTATTCCTGAAGAACAAGGAGAAGCACTTGCTCCACTGATCTGGGCTCTAAAATTGTCCATTTGGCTCGACTCACAAAGAACATCGCTATTTCCATCAACTCGAGAATTTGAACAAAGCTTTACAGGCATAAACATTTCAAAATTGTTGTTTACCGCCTCTAGTTTAGGGTTTAGTGTAACGACTGAAGGCACAGCGCTGACTTCGGGTGACCCTTCACAAGTTATGTACTCGGAAGTTACTGCACGTGCTTCCAAAGCTCTCGTCTCGTCAGTCAACATCTGGCAGTCATCAGTCAGCCCTTCCATTTTTTCCTTTACACCAGCACAAACCTCCTTCGGTGTGGGCGCGCCCACATATCCATCCTGTGTTATGCTACCGTGTGAGCACACCTTCCTACCTGAAATAACAGAAAAAAACTCCCCTTAATGTTCAATGCAACTAAATTTACAGAAATATTCACACATTTAAAACGATAATTTATCTCTAAAGTTGAAAATCACTACATTCACAAAAAAACAATACACGGTCTCAACAAAAAATATATCCACTGACCGATATATGTATATATGATACCGGAACCATAAAACAGTTTAATTCTGATTCTGAGTAGTAACCGACATCGGTCAGTGGATACATTTTTTGTGGATACCCTGTACATTAAAAGAGAATTATGAATATGTATTTAAGAAACCCTCCATAAGCTGCTGACGTCGATGCTCTAGTGCACACGGCATCTGGATCAAAATAAAATGAACAAAGCAACAGTAGACCTGATGATACAAACTCTCCAAGAGGAGGAGCTAAACACTACGAAATTTATTTAACGCGAAAAAAGAGATGCTTCAGTATTCTGGTTACAACTGAGGTACATAACGGAAGCAGGATAAGTTTAACGGTCGTATCAGCCATATCATAGCGTGGAAATAATACTGATGACCTGACATAATTAATGTTTCAGGTAGTAATCTACATACGGTCTGTACTACATACAGTGGGGGCAAAATAATACAACACGTTGATTAAATCGCCAAATTGCACATTTATAGACCACGCACAATTACGAAAATTGGACTATATATAAACAATAGTATAAAAAGGTTAATAATATATCTAAAACCCATAAACGTTCAAATGAAAAAATATATAGAAACATGTATAATAAATACGCGAACAAAAGTTTATAATACCCGAATTTCATTATGCTTGAAAATTATTGTATGATTATTCTAGAATGTTTTAATACATTCTACTATTTGGCAACCAAACTTTCGTCAGCATTCATCTCCAATAACGTGTCATTGGTACAGCAGCTCACGTTCTGAAAGGTTGTAAGCATGGGTAAGAATAAGGACATCAGCCAAGATCTTCGCGAACGTATTTTGGAGCTCCATAATGAAGGTTTGGGATATCGGAAGATAAGTACACAACTGTGTGTTTCTATAACCATAATACACAAGTGGAAATGCCCCAATACAACTCCCAGCAAGCCTCGAACTGGCCGTCCACGGAAGATTAACGCCGTGCTGCTGGAAAATTGGTACGAACAGTAGTGTAGAGGCCTCAAACTACTAGTGAAGAATTGAAGGATGATCTCAAGGCATCTGGGATCGAAGCCTGCAAACACACGATCAGTAGGGCACTACGCCGTGAAGGTCTTCGCTCCCGCACCCCTCATAGGACACCTCTTCTCTAGAAACGTCACGTCAAGGCCAGCCTAAAGTATGCCAACGACCATTTGAACAAGCCAGCGGCGTTTTAGAACTCAGCACTGTGGTCAGATGAAACCAAAATCGAACTATTTGGGAAAAGCACAAACCATGTTTGGAGGCAACAAAACGGAAGAGTATAAACCAAAGTGCACCATACCCACAGTTAAGTTTGGAGGTGGCTCAATCATGGTGTGAGGATGTTTCAGCTCATCAGGGGTAGGTAAACTTCACATCATTGAAGGAACCATGAATGGCAGGAAATATCGTGAAATATTGGAACAACTCCTACCTTCAGCTCGTTTGTTAAAATTGAACGAGCATGAAACGTGGACGGAAATTCCAACACAACGATCCAAAGCATACTGCACACGAAACCAAGGAATGGTTGAGGATGAAGAAGATAAACATTTTAGAATGGCCAAGTCAATCCCCGGACATGAATCCTATCGAAAACTTGTGGAGGGAATTGAAATTTAAGATTCAGATGAGAGGTCCCAATAACATCACAGAACTCAAAGAAATTAGCATTGAAGAATGGAATAAGATTACTCTCGAAACTTGTAAAAGACTGGTAGTGATCTATTATAAACGTCTCAAAGCCATAATTAATAATAAAGGCTATGGAACGAAGTATTAATGTATGTATATCTTGAAATGTGTTGTAAACTCTTGTTCACGTATTTATTATACATGTTCCTATATTTTTTTTATTAAATATTTGTGGATTTTTTATATATTATTAACCTTTTATACTATTGTTTATATATAGTCCAATTTTCGTAATTGTACGTGGTCTATAAATGTGCGATTTAATCAATGTGTTGTATTATTTTGCCCCACACTGTACATCTGGTAGTGGTGTACATCTTGTCTATTTTATGTTCTAACCTCTTAAGTTAATTATACACATCCAAAAACCCAGTGCAACATCTGAAACTCAATCGACTTACATTCTAGTCGCTCACTTTTATGAATTTTTTTATAAATGAACATGACAGAATCAGAAGAGAGTTTACACATGACGGGGCACCCACAGGACGGGCGTAGTGACCAATCTTTGTATCACGACTTGTGGAAACATTGCTCCTGGATTTGATAACGCGACAAAGATCTTTTTATTACCGGCAGAAGAAGACTAAGCGAAATGAAAACAAGAGAAAACACAACAACTGCCACAGGTCACTCATGCAAAAGGCCACCTGAGCGATACACCTGTGTGGACGTGACCGATGGAGTGGAAATACAGAAAAGAGGTTTATTGAGAGAAAAACGCTTCATAAAATCAAACAGAAGTTTTACACTAAGCTAACGCTAATTTGATCATATACTACAGCCCCGCCAAGAATTTACAAATCAAACAAGACCACGAATAACGTCTTCAAAATAAGCAGTGAAAACAATTCCATTTAAAAAACTTCTGCCTGACACTTATATCTAACGATATATTTCAAGCAGAGAAAGGAAAACATTAAGTAAAGAAGACACGCTGACACAGGATGAACAAGGAGGTTAAGCAGATGAACAAGCCACAATGCAGAAAATAAGAAAAAATGTCATGAACCCCAACCAAACTTCAAATAATTGTGATCCATAGATTTTAAGAACAAACGCAGTAGCTGTATGGGACATAATTCTAGGCACAGGCGAGAGAAAAATACATCATTCAAGAGGCACATTTGTTCAAGATCTCTATGTGTATTGCTTGTTTCACCTCAGCCACACAATACGAACCAACAAAACCTGCATTAGAACACACATATAAATCTAACTCAGTATTTTGGGCGGACAGCTATAGCCTTGCTCCTTATGGATCTTGTAGCAAATGAAATTTAGTTTATTACTAACTAACTAGTAAATAAACAAGGTGCGGCAAAATAACCCTCTTTTCAAAACAAAACGCTTTGAAAAAGGTAGTTATGTTGCCGCACCCTGTATTGGCAGTAGCCCATCCATTGAGAAAATACTTGAATGGGGATATTTATATGAATTTCCCGAAAGTTAACTCTGACTAAAGTACAGGGTATACATGATAATGCAACACAGGAAAAATTATCATTCATTATCTCCCGCTCCGTTGTTCCGTAATGTGCAAAAAGATGTTTTATGAACTACCCTCCCGGAGACGCACTGAGTAACTTGAACTCACCACAGCACTTGAGCGGGCACCCACGAATTAACCACTTAATGGATTGGACAGGCGAAGAGACTTTATCCTTGTGGCTTCCACTTGACTTTTTCAGCACCTTGAAGGATAACACCTTCGGGTTGTCCTTATTCCGCAGTGTCAGGTGTTGTCCATTCTCATCCCCAAACCTCGCCCAGGCTCGCTGCTTTGTCGCTTCAGCGCCCTGCTTCTCATCCAAACACGAAGTTTCTTCTTCGTCTTGAGCACAGCGAGAAATACCAGCAGCACTTGTATCATTGTCTTCTCTTGAAACCGTGCACTGAGTATACGAACCACTTGAAGCACTTTCAGAAATAGGTAAGAAGACATTAGTATTTCCATCACTAGCAGTTGTTTTCTTCTCAACATTAGGGAGCACTGTGTATTCCTTATCTCCATTTGTAAGTGAATAATTAGAAAATTTATTAAGACTCATATTCTCTTCAGAAACATCAGCCGCTACAACTAAAGATCCACTTTCACGTAACACGAGAGATGGTTTTGTACTGGAACTCATATTTGTATGTTCTAGCGAATTTAGCTGACTATCGACACGTGGTTCGGCATTGGTCGTTGAGGAAGAATACTCGGATGCAAGAGGAAGAGCTGCGACACCGGCTGATGTAGGGGCAGCATCCTCTACTGATCCATCGACAGCATTTGTGTCGGAGTCAGGGACTCCATAACTTCCGTTGGAATCAACAGTTGTTGAGATTCCCCTAGAACCTCTCACATCACTGAGCAATTCACGCTCTTTGCTCGAGTTAGTTTGATTACAGTTTACTTCGTACGGTAAGTTATCCAAGTTTTCATCCCTTTCATTCACTTCTCCAGAATGCTTCAATTTTCCTTGTGAGCTCGTCTCCTCGTTCGCCTGAGAAGCGTACAGCATATCGAGCGAGTCTCCAGCATCACAACCTCTACCCTCACACTTCTTTGCATCAACACCTCTGCTCTTACACTTTTTGCCAATATCTTTGCCCTCGCACTTCTTTGCATCAACACCTCTGCTCTTACACTTTATGCCAATATCTTTGCCCTCGCACTTCTTTGCATCAACACCACTGCTCTTACACTTTTTGCCAATATCTTTGCCCTCGCACTTCTTAGCACCAACATCTCTGCCTCCACAGTTTTTGGTATCCTGGACCTTGTTTTCTAAGCAGACAGAAGCATCATCAGTCGCAGCCACGCTTTCAAGAGGTCTTGTGACCCCCAGGTCCACATCTGCGTCGCGTAGTAGCTCATCTCCTATGAAAATACAGCACGAGTTGTCAGTCAAGCGTAAAAAGTATTAGTTACAAACAAAAGTTCATAGTTATAATTACAGATGGAAAAAGTAAATCAGCCAATGAACTGCATTCTCAAATCCAATATGAACCTAAGTTTTACGAAGGACCTGAGTGCGATGCATCGTTAATTGAAAAAAATTTTAGGCCCATCCAAACAGTTGAGCTACCACTCCACAAGATACTATGGGAGCACACAACATAGGAAAATCAGTTTGGGATAAACTATTGTTATTCCTGTTCTGCCACACCAACCACCAGCATCCCTTGCATGTCACAACGACAAACAGGAGCCAATAATTAAAAAAGACGCTTCGCCTTCGTGTATGAGCGAAACTCATTGCCAGTGAAATATATACATGAAGTACAAAGACGAGAATCTCTTGGTGTCTGCAACAGATCTAAACTTGCCAAGAGGATGGACGTATCAGCAGGAGAACGATCCAAATCATACGGTCAAGGATACATCATAGTGATTTCAGCGGAATAACATAAGTAACGTAGTGGCCAAGCAAGTCACCAGACCTTAACACCATTCAAACCCCCTGGCGACAATTCAAAGAGTTCAAAAAACCGACCCAAGAAATCTAGCATATTTAACATGTGTACCATTATTATTATTATTATTATTATTATTATTATACTCCTAGTTTAACCACTGCAGCCACAACAAAAGCGATCTCAGTAGTGATACACGGTGTCAGGAGATGATCATTTAAGTTTTAGAGTCACGCGTTTCAGAGGAAATGGGAATAAGTATCCCTTGTCAGGATAGTGTCGTCACTGGTATCCAAATGAAACGTTTTACATATCTCGAAAGTAGACATAATGGGACGTAGAATTTTCAAGGTCACAACTAGGTTTACTCAATGTTAGTAATGGTTCAGGAACTCTGTCCGTCATTATATCAAGTTATAGAAGTTAATCTGTTTGAGGAATTTATGCACAGGTCCTCCAATTTCCACCCGCTCATCATCACCAAGATAGCCACTCAGATCAGCTGGAGGATGTCCACTGAAGCAGTACTTTTTGGCAACGTTATAGCTCGGGTATTCAACGAGGACATGTTGCACCGAAAGTGGCACTCCGCAGCTCCCACACTCCAACGCAGCTCTTTGTTGCATTAGGTGTCCATGCGTAGCATGCGTGTGGCTAATACACAGACGGCATAGCACGATTTCCCAGGGTCAGTGTTGTTGAAAGCTTGTAGCGAATGGAATTATTGACATTTTAACTGACAGGTGTTTGTTACCGCACTAAGCGGTCCAGGTTTCAAACCCTTTCTTAGTTATAGTGCTTTTTATCACCAATTCATAATCTACATAAGGGATTGGTTTCGAGGATATCTCCTGCAGGTGTGTAGCTCGAACGGCAGCTTCATCTGCCCTTTCATTCCCCCTCACACCAACGTGGTTGGGTACCCAGCAAAAGGCGATACATTTCTCACTTTGAGTCACAGACAGTTGTATGGCTGAACATAAGGGGTGTTGTAGTTTATATTCAAGTATACCCTGGAGTGCACTGTGACAGTCTGCCACTATGGTGACGGACTCTTTAGAGGCAGAACGACAAGCAACGAGAGCTGCCAAATAACTCTGCTGTGTAGCTGGATGCAGCTAGCAGGACCTTTCTCAACACGATGTGATCTCCCTGTACCACAGAAAATCATGTGCCATATTCATTTCAAGACCAGTCAGTATAAAAAAACAGTGGGCGCATTGTGGGAAGTCAGATGGTGCAATAACACAGCTTTGGCTGCAGTAGTGCCCATTTGGACTTTCTGACATGGAATAAGCTAGTGCATATTTTGATTCCTGTTACACGCCATGGGGAACAATATAATGTTACCGTCTTATTTTTTCTGTTACATGATTTTAAATTTATATTCGGCGTACAAAAATATAAAAGGATGTCAATTTTTGCTTGTTTTGAAATCGTACAATTGTAGTAAATGTATCTTTTTACATCGTGATGGTTATTTATTGCATCCACTGTAGGTAGGTAGCTCATGTACAGACCTCGGAGGTAGAGACGCTCGGACACAACTGGCGGCAGCGAAAACGTGAATTGCCCTTTCCTGCCCTCCAGGAAAACTTGAAAGCACAAACGGAAGACGCCGCAGTACAAGTTCTCAGAAACGCTGAAGCCAGCTGCAAGCAAGCAAAAGAACCTAATATTAAATCTATAAAATTAATTTAATAATTAATAATCATGAAAAAGATTACAAAAATTCACAAGTGTTTTGTTACCTCAGTCAAAAAATAAATACGTTGCAAGTTAAAAACCATGACATCATTCGACTTAAAATAACTAGTCACGACATAATATTTTAACACTTGCACCACCACATTCCATACGAAATTTAAGTCCGAAACAAAATTGACAAACATAACCATACTGAAAATTGTGCAAGGGAGAAGAGACTCTACTTTGTACTTTGAGGTCAGAACTTATGGCTGAGTTCTGGTGCAACAATGAATTACTGTAGCACCTGCTGCCACCTAGCGAACACCACAAGGCAAATTTGAGCACATATTCACTTCCGCAAACTTATCTTAAAAAACGTAACAGCAATAAAAAATTGAACCGTGAGCTGTAATTGCACCGACACGAAGAAGCAATATAGGATAAAAAAATTTCCCTGATTTGGACAACACAGAGTGTGAGTTGCTGGAGTATGGTAACTTTCTGTCGTACCACCAACCTTGTTAACGTAAGCCTTGTAACCTTCAAGTCAAGGATGATCTCCCCGAGTTTCACTAAGCATAAACTGATATTAAAATCATAAAAATACGATAGTCGCTTGCCACCCACGAGAAGTTTCATTTTTAGCAAGTTCCATCCGAATGCAAACAAATCAAGTTCCTACTGAAAATATAACTATTTTCAATTGATGGTAACTGAGTGGTAGATCACAAAGAATATTGAAAAAACAGACAATATTCGTAAATCAAGATATCCGAAATTTTTCAAACACTCCAAACGAAACTCGCTGGTCGCCGTTTTTCTTCTTTGACTGTAGGGACTTAAGCTCATGAAACAACAACACACTCCCCGTAATAATAATCTAAAGAAAAAGCAACACCAGAACACCATGTCAGTCTCAGTCACGGTCCTCGTTCTTATATTACAATGGTTTCAGTATATACAAAAATCATTTTAAATTCACACATTACAACGATTATCGCGCGGTTCCTTTCATCGTAATAATAATCTCGAGAAAAAGTTACGTCACAAAATCATATGTAGTCTCACAGTTGTGTTTACGTAGCGGTCGAAGAAAATTGTACATCAGTGTTGAAGAAAATTTCGGAAAGTCACACCCTGACATAAGTATGACGACCTGGCAGTAGTGAAAGCCAGCTCAAGTTTAATACCTTAACCATCGGTAAACAAAATCGCAACAAACAACTTCGTTGCTGCTGAAGCCCCACATTTTCTACACAGCTAATCCATTTCGGATAATTTCACTTTTCCGCACGTCTTCAATGAGAATTAAAAAATCTAGTCAAGTTTTCCCACATCATCACTTTTGTTTTCTTCATCCTTACCATCTTTCTAAGGACCAAATCGCCTTTTCAGGAGCCAAGTCCCCTTTTCAGGAGCCAAGTCCCCTTTTCAGGAGCCAAGTCCCCTTTTCAGGAGCCAAGTCCCCTTTTCAGGAGCCAAGTCCCCTTTTCAGGGGCCAAGTCCCCTTTCCAGAGGTCAACCCATCTTTCTCGAGGTCAAGTCATCTTTCTCGAGGTCA
>VCRD01001780.1:8982-53763 GCA_006783055.1 Trinorchestia longiramus
GCTTTCAGATTCCAGTGCCAGCTGTGCCATCAAATGAACGAAACGCCCGCAGAATACTACTGCAACATGGACAGTCAGGGGGCACGGGCAGATAAATACACGAGACCTGAACTCTGCCTCGGCACCTTCGAGTACGTCGCTACCCCTGAATACTGTCGGGTACGTCCCTTCGTTGTGGTGTTATTACGTGCTCTGGTACCGAGCAATTCAGGTACTTTTCTTATATTTTGGAAGCGTATGTAGACTACTAAGTGTATGTATATGAGTGTAGTGGAAGCATGTGTGTACGAGTATGTCGGTACAAGTGTAATTCGACTGACGATTGCTCGATATACTACCGTATGTTTGTACATTATATACATATTATGCAGTGCAGAGGTTAATAAACTATAGTAGTAGGAGTACTTCAGGGTAAATGGAATGAACCTTACAGCACTGTAAATGTTTCATTTAAGTAAGCTTTAACATAGCACGGGAAGTTGGGGCTGGATTTTCCTCTTAGTTTTTGTTAAATTCATTGTAGAAAAGAGGATGGTACTTGTATAGTAATTGCCTTTAATTAATTGTTCTAACTGCGTGTTCCACGTATGTCCACCTAGTTTCTTGAACTTTTTCCTGTATAGTAGAAAATTTCTTCGAACTTCTGGCTACGTGCTTATGGTTTGCTTTCACCACGCAGGAGAAGCAGTTGCCTAAGGAACCAGCTTTTATCTTCGTGCTGGAGATGAGCCAGCTGATGATCCAGCGAGGTATCATCAGTCTCCTGTGTCAAAACATGGCTGAACTCCTGCAACACCTGCCCAAGGATACTTTGGGTTAGTTGTTTGGCTAAATTTTAATTTAGTTGGGTATCATTCATCAGGTGGAGCTTTGTGAAGACAGGTTATATTGAAATTCAAAGTAAGACGAAGGGCTTAAATTTAATCACCATGAGTTGTTATAGGATTTTAACTTCCTATGTTCTTGGATGTGATGGATGGTGTTTTTTCTTGAATTTGTGATGTCTTGAGAGGGATGCGTTGAAGGAAAGGTTTCTACATTGACCGTAGGTGCATAGGTCTTTTTGGGTGTAGGTAGGTAGACCGAGTACATACTCTCAGATATTATGCCGAGTACTTTTAAATGGTATAGCGAGTACTTTCAGATGATGTGTTCAGCAGTGGCTGAATCAGCTTCTGTTTGGGTTTGAGGCATACTGTATGGAGTTCTTTGAAAGTGGTCTCGTGCTGTGCTTCCTTCAGAAAAACTGCTTATGTGTTAATTAATGTGTGAATCTTAGGTATTGTTTATATGCTTCACATTGCAACAAATTTTGCTTGTTTTCCTTATCTGTTTTACTATCTTTTACTATTTATTCATCTACCAGTTTTTAATACATCTTGATCAAATTCTTTACTTTTTGAGTTAAAGAAGTGTTCGTTTATTTTCGACTTAATTTCAAGGTTAAAGAGTTTCTTATGAGGTGCTTGTCTAAATTATGGAAAAGATTAAAATCACATGGAGCAATGTCCATTAGGTAAGACGAATAAAGCGGTTTTTCCAGGTGGAAGCCTGAATCTGACATTGAGTTACTTGTGTTGAGTGTGGACGCCCATTGTCCACATCCGTATGAGATTAGCTAAGCTGTACGCTTGATTGCTTCAGTTGTGTGAAGTATTTGAAGTTACTGACTGTAATTCAGCTGCAATCGTCTCGTTGTCTCTGAGAAGCTGATAGTAGAGTTCACAAATGAGTTGAACTTAAAATGTTGTAATCTGCGACTGAGGTCTCATTTCTTCAATTCCTCGTCGGATTGGTCGACATGTAATTCTGAGTCTACTTTGGTACAAATTATCTTTGTTTTTCTCTGTGCTTCATTTTAATTGCGCGTGCATTAATATGCATTCAGCGATGAAGATTGCATGAAATGGATCAGTGTCATATTGGCCAAGAATTTGCGTTTCAGGTACAATCATCGTCCAGAATCAAAAATAGGGAAACAAAGGTCATGCTCTCACTCAGACTAAAATAATCACACGTGCTGATATTTTTGTTGCGAACATAGTGGTCACCATAACTGTCATTCAGCATTCTGGATTTAGCTAAACCCATAGCGTTATTTTTTAGTTCTGCAATTTGTGAACAATTGACGTATTTTTTATTTCTGTTAGTTTTGTAATGGTTTGAAGGTCAGTATTGCATTTCACAGACGGTGATCAGGCAAGCTAGACGGCTAGGTCGTCTCTTTGCGAGAATTGGTCTGAAAATTTACGCTTGTTTATCAGTAACCATGTATTAGGATTATCTTTTCACATGTAGAAATTTCACCGTTCTAAATTTTCACTAGTAGTTGTATTGAAGATGGGAACCAAGAAATATTTTCTAGTGTAAAACTTCTTTTGTAACAATTACTGTCTGTAAAAAAACACAGCGCACTACGCACAGTTTTGTATTGGGCACTTTCTAGTTTTGGATTAAATCAACGTAATTGTTCTTGATAGGAGGTCAAACAGACCCAACAAGCAAGCTGAAGGTGGGCTTCATCACGTACGACAGCAACGTTCACTTCTACAAACTGCTGGGACAGTCGCCTGAGATGTGCGTGGTGTGTGATAAGGATGAGATGTTCGTGCCTGTACCGGAGGGCGTGCTGTGTGACCCTAGTGAAGTTGCAGAAAACATCGCCAAGCTCATGGACAACATTCCTCAGATATTTCAAGGGACAAAGGAGAACTCAGGAGTGCTAGGGAGTGCCATCCAGGCAGGCATGTCTGCCCTTAAAGCGTCGGGGCGCACTGGCAAACTCTTCGTATTTCATTCGTCTCTCCCGCAAACCGAAGGTCCTGGAAAACTGAAAAATAGAGAAGACCGCAAGCTCTTAGGAACCGAAAAAGAAAAGTCTGTTCTTAGTCCTCAAACGAGTTACTACAATAACCTAGGCCAAGATCTTGTGAGTGCTGGCTGTGGGGTGGACTTGTTCGTGTTCAATGATTCTTACGTGGACCTTTCTACGATTGGTCAAGTGTGCCGTTTGACGGGAGGCCAAGTGTACAAGTACAGCTTCTTCCAGCGCGACCACGACAGTCGAAGGCTTCTTCAAGATCTTGAACGCAACATTAGTCGGGAAATTGTATTCGACGCGGTGATGCGCGTGCGCACGTCCACTGGCATACGCGCTGTAGAGTTCTATGGCCATTTCTTCATGGCCAACACTCAAGACCTGGAGGTGGCGTGCATGGACAGCAGCAAGGCTGTTGCTGTTGAAGTGAAGCACGACGACAAGCTTACAGAAGATGACGGCGTGTTCATTCAGACGGCGTTGCTCTACACTTCCGTAGGTGGCCAGCGGCGTCTCAGAGTCATCAATTTAAGTCTCAACACTTGCACTCAAATGGCGGAGCTCTACAAGAACTGCGATCTCGACACTCTCATGAACTTCTATGGAAAAATGTCCATGACGAAGTTCCTCGAAACAAGTGCCAAACAGGTTAGTACAAATCGTTATTTCGTTTTGCAGTGTTACGTAGCCGTAGTGTTTGTTCACTTCTATCGAACTCTGTATTAGTCTGTTTTTAAAAATTTGTTTTCCACTTCTATTTATTCGAATTGTTGTATAGAATTTCTTCTGAATACTGTAGTTCTGGTTTCTACTTACAATCCCTTTCTTCAATTGGTATGTGTAGGAATACGCCATAGCTCTATTCTTTTATCTTGGCTGCTCAATTCGGTATTGTACAGCGATCAGCTCAAATTTGGTTGAAAACAGTGTTTCTCATTTAGTTTTGGCAGAAGTGTTGAAGTTGGACCGCAGTTTGACTGGCATTCGAGGACAAGAGAGCACTACTATGACGCTACTTATGAGGACACTACTTGATCATAAGCTTTAGCTGTCTGTCACCACATAGAGGTGCGGGCTTCCGATTGCTTATTAATGTTCCCTGGACTTGTATTACCATCAGTAAAAAACTTATAAATGAATAAAAATGTTGCAACCTGCTGATCACCACGCAGCGGAGCCCTTGTGTAATATCAGCTATTAGTCGTGAAAAATTGCGTGGTATCGATTTATCGGATGTAGCATGAAAGAAATGAACGACTTTTCAATTTTTTAAAACCCATCGATTTTAGAAACAATTGCTAAGGGAGCAAAAAGGCTCGGAATTTGTCATTGATTTTGATTGAGTCATTTCAATTTTATCTTGTAAGTTATTGGAGCATAATATTGAACCTTAATCATTGTCATTTCTATCTTTAATCCCTCTCTTTCCTTTATCATGCGTTGTTAACAAAGAGTTGACAAGTGTAAGAACTAAGCTATCTCTTTCTAATCAAACCATTTAATAAGGTAAATTCTATTCCCAGAGTTAGTTCAATTATACAGCATCTAATTCAATGTTAATTGTATATGTCCATGCACTATACGTTTTAATTCTTATTGTTTAACTTCAAAAAAGTCGTCTTTAGTTAGCAAAACAGCTAAAGATATATTTTCGATTGGTTAATTTGCAATAAAAATAAATTCAATTGGATGGTATTATGTGTGACAGGTGAAGGAGCAGTTTGTGACTCGCACGGCCAACATCTTGGCCTGCTACCGCAAGAACTGCGCGTCTCCATCGGCGGCTGGTCAGCTGATATTGCCGGAGTTACTCAAGCTTCTGCCTCTCTATATCAACTGCCTTGCGAGGTCAGTTCATGTGGGACTCTGGCTGTGATCTTCATAGCCGCCTCAAACTGTCTTCATTTCCTCTGCGAGTGAAGTGAAAAAAGACAAATACTCATTTGCGTTGTTAATATTCTTGTTTCCATTGATTGCATTGTTATATTAGCTCTATAAAGGAAGCTCAACTGTTGTGCTAAGATAGCAATGAAGTTAATGGAAATAGGAATATTAATGATTGATTTCGGTGACGTGTTGTGTTTAGTTCCCTGAACGCCTCATGTTTTGGTAAATAGAAGCCTTTAGCTATCTCGAGAATTTCATTAGTATCTTAAGCACAAGCTTGTATTAGATGCGAGCCTAAAGTGAGGCAACTTTTACTTAAATTGAGACAACTTTTACTTAAAGTGTGGCAAATTTTACTTAAAGTGAGACAAATGATAACTCTGGCGTTCCATGTTTAGTTCACTGACCGCCTCACTTTATGACAGATGCGAAGCCCTTAGTGGAGGTCAGGACTTGACCTGTGACGAGCGCGCCCTGCACATGTACCACCTGTCCTCGTGCACCATCGAGGCCTCCATTGTGTACTACTATCCTCGTCTCATCCCCCTCATCCACTCCGAGGACAGCCCGGTGAGCGTGAGTCTCCCTATCTCGTACCATCCTTCAGTGGATGACTTGCATTCTTTGGGGACCTCTCACACATTGTAGTGGGAACCCACTCGCTGGTTTGGCTTTCTTCTTCGTTCGATAGTATTGCTTGGTTCTATTTCTCGGCAGGTTCTTTTCTCGAGACCATTGGCTAATTTCTCTCGTATTTTGATAGTTGTTGTATATTGATGGTATTTATTACTCTACGAGACTTGCTCAGATGATTCATATTAAATGGCCCGGGCTGCTTGGTTAATGAAGGTAAACAGATCTTGATGTATTCTACTTTGTAGATTGTTATCGCATTAACCAGTAAATCGTACATTCCTTCAAGTCATTGTCAAAAAGTGGCATTCGATTTTTATATTGGTTATTATAGGATTCTTTGCATCTAAATGAACAGGATCGTAATTATGGGCTATTAACATCATTGCTCGGGAGTTCAGTATTTCCGTTAATTTGTCTGACCCTCATCTGGCAGCTGTTAATTAGGTTTGAAGTTGAGCACAATAACTGAGAGGGATGTTCCAGACTTGTTTATTACTGGATCCATCAGCATGGTCTTTATTGTCGCTTGGTATTGACGGGGGTTTTTGGTGTATCGTATTTTATGTTCCAGTTAAGGTATGCTATTTGTAAGTAAGGGTTGGAGAGAAATCTGCGCCAAGTAAAGTGAAAAATTTCCTAGTTAAAACACCTTTCATGTAGTTATTTTACTTCTTGTGTAAAGAAATGGCTGCTTTCGGCACCGAAAACTGCGTTGTTTTTGCTACAACTTGAAAATTAAATTAGTTTTGCCTCTTCTTTGTGGCACTTGTGAGCGAATTGTGCGGGCGTATCGTACAAAAATAAGTGTGCGGTATTAATCGAAAATTTTTAGGATTTAGGAACCGTTGAAACTTGAACGATTGTAAGATTTCAATTCTTTTGGTCAATTTTAGGCACAATGAAATATTCCTGCCGTGTTTTGTGTACACTTGACTCGGTGTACTGTAATTTCTTCGTACTTTCCTTTCAAGCTTATATATTAAATGTGTACTTGGCGCTAGTAACTTGATATTTATGACGGCGTGTTGAGTGATTCATCGTCGAGATTTTTATTCGGTTTTATTCAGAACTAGAGTGCATGATTTTGACGAAATCTCTTCAAACTGATAGGACGGGAATCCTATGTTCGTAGGAAATAACCACTGTCGGTAGCGGGTGTGGTTAAAGAACTAGACATCGAACGTGTAACTGGAATAGGTACAAGTTATATGTACATGATGTGATGCACGCTATGCATACTAATGGAAGCGACTTTATGCTCAGCGTTACGATGTGGCTTGTTCTCTAGGTAAAGTTGCAGAGGACACTCATTTTAATGGCTGTTATTTGTTGCGTATTTTTCATAATTTTATTATTTTAAATATATTTTATCGGCAATTATTGTGCGTTCTTTGTTTTCCCATATCATTCTTGGTTTGTCGAACTAAAAGTTATACGACCGCAATGTTTCGCATTAATAGAAACTTTCAAAATTTTGTTGTACCTAGGATAGAGACTATTTAACTCCTAATTTTCATCGTTTTCGCATTTTTGCTTTGACCTTGCAGTGTTGTCTGATATCAGTAATACAATGCCGAGGAGGATTTGCTGCCTGTTGCATGTGTCTCTTACATTAGGAAAAAAATTAAATAGTCTTCAGCTCCTGAAACATATTGTCGAATTACTGTTCAGGTTGTCGGGAAAAGTGCCAACTATCATCATATATGCTCACAAACTCTGTCTTGTTGAGTTATTCCAATTTTTTCATTTTGTACGTTTTTAATATTATGTTGCATAAAAGGATGAGTCTCAGAATATTGTTTTTTCTATAAACGCTTGTATCTAGGTTGTAGGTGTCCTTTCAAAGAAGAAAGATTTTCTTGTTCTCTGTGATTATATGATTGGAACATATCTTGACGTTCTAAAAGAAATGTATACTGATTCAGTAACCAGTATGTTCTATTGCCATCAGCATTCAGTATCGTGTAATCATATTTTGATATTGTCTTTAGCATATGTCACAATTCACCAGTTATTGACATTGCCGTCTGCACCAGGTACCAAGTAACCAGTTATTGATGTTGCCGTCTGCACCAGTTACCAAGTAACCAGTTATTGATACTGCCATCAGCATCTCTGAACTGAATGCGTTGCTACTGTTTATTAATGGAATCTTAGTTTTGCGTTCCAGACTGTACAGTTGACAGCGGTGACTTCTTGAGATCTTTGGCGCGCCGATTGTTGATTTATGGGCGTTAGGCAGGGTTGTATGAGTAGGTACCCCACCTTGCTCGGGTGCAGGCAAGGTTGTATGAGAGTAGGTACCCCACCTTGCTCGGGTGCAGGCAAGGTTGTATGAGAGTAGGTACCCCACCTTGCTCGGGTGCAGGCAGGGCTGTATGAGAGTAGGTACTCCGCCTTCCTCGGATAAAGGCAGGATTGTATGAGATTAGGTACCCCACCGTGCTCGGGTGCAGGCAAGGTTGTATGAGAGTAGGTACCCCGCCTTGCTCGGGTGCAGGCAAGGTTGTATGAGAGTAGGTACCTGCTTTGCTCTGGTATCTGGCTACAAAGTGCAGGTGCTGGAGACTTGTACAATCTCATCATTAAGTACTAATCACTTCATAAAGATGGCCTACAAAACTGATCTCACACGTTACCACCTGTGTTAGAGCTCTCCAAGGTGATAATTTAATTCGTAATGAGCAAACTTCTTCAATGCCGAGTGATATTCTAAGCCCTGACCAATGATTTATGTAGTAACATCTACTGTCAGTTCTTAGCACTTATTTCGTTGTTTCCTAGCATTGAGAAAATATTGTTGCACATTTAGAAAAGTGTTTTGGGTCCTTTGTGAAGATAATTTAGAAAGTTCTGTGTGACAGTAGAATCTGTAGTTCCTGCCCAATATTGCAGTGGACTCGCACAGAAGGCTAATTGCAACGCTTGATTTACTGTTACTGTGCTAAATGTTAGTTAGCGTCTGTAGTTCATAGTAGCTAGGTGTGTGAAAGGCTGTAATGAATATTTTGACTGGTGAATGACTAAAAACCGAAAAAGGCCTCCTGATTATCTCACTACGTTATTTTTAGTGGCCGCGTACGATTTTCTTGCGCCAAAAACTGAATGCTTTCGTAAATGTGAAACCTAAGTTTTGAACTCTTAGTTTTGTTCAAAGATAAAACTATCTTTGTCAAATTCTATTATCTCGATGTACTTACGTAGAGGGATATTTTTACTGTTTTTTTTTGAGGTTATACTATGTATTGCAATTTATTGCGTTAGTGAATTCGTGATCAGTTACACTTGCTCTGAAAGGTATCAGCAATCGGAAATAGTCATAGTTTTTCAAGCCATTGCCACTAACATCTATTGTTATACCTGCATCAGTAGAAGCGTGATCACAGGTAACAAGGTTTCACATTTTTTTGGAGCATTTGTGGGACTCGACGTAGTCTATTCTGGGCTCGAGCCTCTCATATTAAAAAGACGAGAAATATCTTTTAACATTGTTGAAACCCCTGCATAACCGTTGAGATCATTTCTATTTGTAGCTACCGTTTATAAATGAGAAATCTTATAATAATACTAATGAAATTGATATTACTTTGGTATGACGATGTAGCAGAACTGTTTTCTGAATTGCGAGACCTTCGGTGCGATATACGTACATGGACTGAGCGATTGAAGGGATAGTAAACTTTATTGCTGTTGCTGCTACTTCTATTCTGGTATTGATTAACGTGTCGGTGTTTCCATTAGTGTAACTTCATATCTGTGTGATCCTGTGCTGCCTCTAACTGGTCATGTCTGTGATCCTGTGCTGCCTCTAACTGGTCATGTCAGTGAGAGACTCGAGCGATCCGTTGCGAAGTCAGTGACGCTAGAATTGAGTTTCTTACCGATCTTGTCTTATGGACACGTGCTCTCGTTTTGGTTCACTTATCTCTTCATGTCTTCGAGATATACTGTAGACTATGTCAGGTGTAGCTGGTGGTGGCGTGACATCGCGTGGATATTTTATTTATGTATGTAGTACCTCACATTTAATTGAGAGTGCATGCATAATTACTACAGCAGGAAGAAAAGAAAGTTCGGGTGTGTAGGATTTAATTTTTGTAATAGTGTTTGTTTGTATGCTGTTAGATTTTATTTGTGATTTTGATGCTTATGTTGTTAACCGTTTTGTGATGTTTTTGATAATATCTGTGAATTTTATTTATGTGTATTCAGTGCAGATATATTTTTACGGAAACTATTCTTTTTTCATGTACAGGTAATTTATCGCGGCTGCATTTGTTAATACAATTTTCCTGACCATTAAGGTCATGGATTGTTTAATTTGTTTTTCTTTGGTATCATGGTTTCTATTTCGTAATCGAGTTTTCTCTATTCAGTAAATTTTCTTCTATCTAAATTCAATATATTTCACTTGTTTGGGCTCATGGTGTGGGTGAAATAGCCATTTGCATTGTAAACGTAGCAGTTTTGACACACGATTTGAAGTGATGCTTAAAATTTCTTTTATGTACTTGGCTTGAGATTTGCAGGCGCAGTTGACTTTTAATAACTGTATTTTTAGAGGAAAATTGAGAATATTCTAATCAGCTACCATTATTTTGCCGCGTTTCACACGCTTATTATATTGTTTCTTTCAATAAAACGACTCGATTTTCTTAAGGCTACCTGGTGGTTTGAAGTTTTAGGCTCTTATATTGTGGTGCTAGTAGTGTGTAGGATCAGTGTAGTTGTTTCTCGCTTACAAAAATTACCCCAATAGCAAGCCTTGACAATCTAAAAAAAAAATTTCCATTTGCTTCTTTAACGTATACTAACTTTCACTTCTTTTCCCCTTTTCTTTCTTTTGTTTTTTATTCAACTGCAGGACGCGGGGATCCCAACGCCCGTGCGCACGTCCTACGAAAAGCTGCGGTCAGACGGCGCGTTCCTGTTGGAGAACGGCTTGGTCATGTACATGTGGATCGGCTCCAATGCTCCTGTCCAGTGGCTCAACGACGTGTTTGGCGTCAACGCCCCTCACCAACTGGACCCCACGCTCTCCGACTTACCGGAGAACAACAACGCCACTAGCGAGCGCATGCGCTCCATTGTGAGCGAAGTGCGCTCCGAGTCTCCACTCTACATGCGCCTGTTCGTCGTGCCCCAACAGGGCAAGCATGAAGTGGTCCTCAGGTCATATCTCGTGGAGGACAAGGGTGTCTACGGGGCGCCCAGCTATGTGGACTTTCTTTGTCACATCCACAAGGAGATCAGGGCTCTAATGCAATAGTACATGTTTGATAGAATTTATTATACAAACACTTGAGTTCTCTCCCGTTTTTTTTCTCCCCTATTAAGGAAGAAGGAAGCCTCGATAAGCTGCTTTTATCACGTTCCAGAGGTGCGGTATCAGAGTCTTTTTTCTTAAGTTATTGATAGGTACGGGTCCCCACTCGATGTTCTTCAGAATTAATTCATTTTATCCCCAAAAATTTACACATTTGTTGTCCTACGAGGATATTGGAATTAACTCTTCTGTTTTTAGGTCTTTCTATATCGTCGATTTGGGATTTTTGCCTGTGTACGTCTCCTTTTAGAGACATGGAGTGTTTTTCCCTCATAATTGTAAGAATTATTTCCTTTTCATGGTGCAGGGTGTGAGCAATGAAAGTTACCTTTAAAGGGGCTCTATTTTCGTCATTGATATACAAAGAAAATATTCACATTTTTACTGTACTGTAGTTTCCAAAGGTGAACAAGACTAGTTCAGTCCTCTCAACGAGATCATCTGAACGTTGTTATGAGACTGATTAATGTGATTAATGTGAAAAATGTGAATAATTGAAATATGAAGTAGAGGTTCATATCTGTACTTCTATACAACGATTTAAAACGACCGTTTGCAATCACTGCGATTAGCAACGAAATATTCTCAGGTCAGCTTCTGATGTTTCCCCTTTTCTCTAGCATAGACAGATGCAACTATTCGAGAGTATTTTTACGCTAACCGAAGTATATCCCCTAGTTTTATTCAGTAAAATTTCACCAGTTTTGTATCCATTTTCCACGACTGACTCTACATGCAACACTGTTTTTAAAAAATAGCATCGGGAAGAGTTCTGACCACCTAATTTGAATACTGATCTCTGCTCTCACCCTGTACCTCTACTACCGCATCTCTGACGTGATCAGCTGTCTAATCGAGGCTTTTTACGTTAATTTTTTGTTTGGTGCGAACGCATGGTAGGTGAGATCACCGCGCTCGTGGGGTCTCGAACTTCACAATATTGTATTGCAAAATTTTTGTTATTCAATGATGTCTTGTGACTTATCTCACACAGTATTCCTTTCCATTTTCTTGTCTGAATCATACATAAATTGAAAAATTCCTTGATAAACTTACTAATTTCATGTTGAAAATGAATCTTGATCCGAGCATCCTGTTTAACTGCAAGTGATGGGTGACTCCTCATTTCGGTGTTTGTTTTTTGAATTTTTCTAATTCATTACACTGCTTCTGAAACTAAGTCCAATTTTTTACAGTTTATACGCGTCATTGCGAAAGGAGTTTTCAATTTGAATGTAATATTGTCGGTATATAATTTTATAAGCACTTGAAACATTTGAGTAGTGAGGTGTAGAGCATCCGTTGTTTTCGATCTTCTCACCAACCAAGCTGTCGTTCCGTTAATCGTATGATGAATTTTATCAAACATGTCCTGCCCCGCCGTTACTGGTACTACTTCTTCCATCATAATTATTTTGTGCTGTTTTTGGCATCGTCTTCATATGTATAAACTATCTCTTGCCCGCCCTACATTTCCAATAGCCCTGTAATGTAAAGTTCAGAGCACTTCGCTAGACCAGGTTATGAAAACGAGTGGCATGAGAACTCTCATGTGCTTGATGATGTTTGATTGCATAGAATTTGGTGCCGTGATCGTCGCTTCGTTTCATGCAACATTTCTCAATGTATCTTTGTTTTTTCATGTTTTTTGATGTACTACGCGCGGCAGCTCAATTCCGCTGGCGATGATGCCGGACTTAGATTCTCCGAGTCCGAAACGTGCATTTTCAGAAAAATGATTCTTTGTGCGGTCATGTTTATCTTCTAAATTTGCTTGAAGGTTCTATCGAATTACACATGAGCGTCTCATTGCCGGTACTCGGTCTAACATGTTTGTTCTCAATTCACTACATTGCTCAGTGCTTAGCTCGCGACGTTGCTCTCTCGTGTTTAGTGGAAAACATCTCTGCGGGAAAAATCGTTGCGGGTCAGGGAAACTGTTGTACTTAAAGTTTACTTGAAAGTGTAATGCTTTTTGCTAGGTGCCGAAATGAAGTGTAGGTATTAATGTACTCTCCATATGTCCAACGATTTTTCTACTTGTGGGGAGTTGAAGTTGAACCCTCAGAAAAAATTTAGCTGGTTCCTTAACATTATGATGTTTTTGTTTATTACTCCTACAAATTATTTTTTGTGACCATTGTATTATTTTTTCGAGATGCAACTAAGAGAGTTTCCCCTGTAAAAAGTACTGATGTGATTGTTAGAAGCTGAGGAATGCAATTAGGTTATTTATTAAAGATTTCATTTGATTCTCTGCGTGCAGTTCTGAGGCCACAGAATATACGTACGTATTCTGATTTGAATATTATTAACTCAACGAGTGATAATGGAACTGTCTGCAAGTGGGTTTATGCACGCGTACTTGATGAACGTATGCGTGATGCTGGTGTACTAGCATGTATACCTGATACTCGTGTACGTGATTCACGTATACATGATTCACGTATACTTGATGCATGTATACGTGTTGCTCGTGTAATTGCATGTATACTTGATGCTCGTGTACTTGATGCTTGTATTCCTGATGCTCGTATTCTTGATGCTCGTGTACTTGATGCTTGTATTCTTGATGCTCGTGTACTTGATGCTTGTATTCTTGATGCTCGTGTACTTGGTGCTTGTAAAGTGTTTTGCGGTGCGCAATACCTGCTTAAATTCCTGCACAGACAGCCTGTCTTGACACCACAGCTCGTAACTGCCCCATATCAGCAATGCAACGTATTCTTGTGGTAGATATATCGGTTAATTACAGCCACGGTATCAGGACTTTGAAGCATCAAATAGAAAGCCATATTCTCCTTCGATGGCACGGTCGCCTGATTTGATGACTGTAGGTTCTGCGTCCATGAATGTGAAAGCTCTACAATATTGACAATTTGATGGGCCATGGTATTGGTAGGGTTGCTTTGTCAAGTCGCTGCTTCTGTAGTACTGGGTGCGGTAACATAACTTCCTTTTTTCATACCTTTTCAAAAAGCAAAAAGGAAGTTATGTTACTGCACCCTGTAGTTTGTGTGCTTAAGGTGTCTGTCGTTCCAAAAAGGTGTCAATGGTATCATTTTGGGTATCTGCTATCTTTAATTGCTTCTTTCCAAAGTAAGACCTTCTCGGTCATACTCAATTGATTGATTTTGTTTTGCAATATCGGTGATAGAATGGTCTTTTTCTTGACTAGTTTTCGTTGCAGCTATCCACAGCCTAAAACCTGGAGATGATTTATCCCTCCTCCTTCAAACCAATAGCGTTATAGAAATGATTTCTGTCACTTGAATTGATTTGTTTTGCAGATATAACTCAAAAGCTGCAGCAGGTATTGTAGAAATGTTCACTTGAACTTATGAAATTTATTCTCGTCTTTCATACAAAATATTTGTCAGTCGGCTTTACCCAGCTTGCCATGCAGTGGTCTAATAATATAAAGTTTTCGAGAAAATTTATTTAAAAAATCATCTATTCCTTGAATAATCAAGAGGATTAGATATTCTGCCTTACCTCTGAAGCATTGTTCATATTTTTTTTTGCTTGAAATAATGGTAGCCGTTGGGATTACTCACTTCTGTCGAGTTCCAACTTTCTTTTTTTGCTTTAGAATAGTCTTCTCGAGTTTCTCTTGGTTAAATAGTCTGTTGTGTAGCTATTTGTTATCCAGAACTATTTAGTTTCAATTTTATGTAAGAGATGCATCAATATAACCGTTTGAAAGATGAAAAACTGCAAAAATCTTTTTACTTGAGGATTCTTGGTGTAGTGTACAGATCTTCAATTATACTGGGAATTTTTCCCAAGTGACGGGAGAGTGAAGCTAAGTCGGTAGCAACTCGTAATTTCTTGGTAATTATGCTTAAACCGAAGCTCGAAATATTTTATGAACAAATATTCCTAAGACCAGCTGTAGTGATGCTTGTATTTAGGATGTATTCCCCTACGTTGTGGGTGGGTGGTCATGGTGGGCTCCATGTTAACAACTTGTGAGAAGAATTTGAAACAGAGTCCAGACCCATGGGTTCTGTTGCAGTACAGGCTGGTTCTTTCCGAATGGCGAATCATATTACGGACTGCTGCCAGTATCACCCTCTCGGACCTTTGCTTCCTTTTAGGATTTTACTGATTCAGTTCGGGCTAACAGTAAGGAGCTAATTTCAAGTTGACATGATTTCAGTTCTATCATGCGGCGCTATCGAGTTGGTTATAATTTTCCTTTCTTTTTTCAAATCGAACCGTTTCTCGTGGACTGGTTTCTACTAGACGAATTCGTCTGGGAAAAATTATGTAGAATAGTCATAAAATCGGTTGATTATTGCCAACGATTGTTTATTTTTTTGTCCTGCAAATTATAAATGGTTTTAAAGAATATCCGTATGAATATGAAGTTTATTATACGGTCTTAGTTTATACAACAGATTTCAGCTCGATGCTGTCAGCGTAAACAATTTTTTTTAATTCCTGAGATTGAAATAAGATACTAGTACAGAAGCTCTTAAACCGAGGGTCGTGACATGTGCCATTTCCGTGTATGCTCGAGATGCCACGCCTAGGCTTTATATGTAAAGCTCATATCTTGTCTTCGTAGCTATTGAGGCTACAGATGGGAGTTCTGAATGTCACTGATCTCAGTTTAGAAACTCGTGTCCTAGTTGATCTCTAAAAATTTTCTGCAGCTGCTTGTTCTTCAGTAAAGTCAAAAAAATTGTCACTATATGACTATTGAGTTTTTTTTCTGTTTCATGAAGATTGAATTGCAGTGAATATTTATCGTTTTTTTTGTCTTTGTCATTTTAACTTTAGCGAGCTTTAGAATTTTTTGTATAAAGTTATTCATGGTTTATTCTCTTATGTGGAGCTTGCTCTAGTATGTTTACTATTATTTTAATCGTTGCAGTAAGTTCGTATCAGTTAAAGTAGTAATTATAATATTTTTTTATGTTCCCAGATTAATTAGGTTGGTATGGGATTGCCTTCAGTAGAGTATATGGTATTTTCTGTGTAAATAAATTTATAAGTAATGGTGCATATTTTGCCTACTCCTTGAGCTAGTTGAAGGTTGCTGATCCTGACGTGGCCCGCTGCAAATTCAGCGATGGTAGATGCGGGAACTTGTTCTTGGTTCATTAGACTTCAAACAAGTTAGATTTACAAGGTGCGGCAACATCCCTTCTATTTTTCAAATCAAAGCGATTGGAAAAAAAGGAAGTTATGCTGCCGCATCCAGTACGTCCTCACTTGTTGCATTTGGAAGATGATCAATGCATCAAATTTGCCACTTTGATTCGTTTTTCGTTTGTCATTCTTAGTCAGTAGGAAATGATTTGTCCGGTCTAAGCACCGATTTGATCCGGGTTCTTATCGAGTGTTCACGTAATTGCAATCCTGTGCAGTGTCTGCTTGCTAAACTTAAATTACTGGTAATAAGCTTATGCATTTAATCTTTCATATTAAGTTCGAATGAAATGTGTTAGTTTTGTAACCAGGAATATAATAATAATGTAATAGTTTTTGTTACGTGCTCTAGAATTGAAATTCATATCGCTTTAGCTTGCTCGTCAGCCGAGGCTTCGCTGTATTTTACATGAAAACCAAGGACTACTTGGTTTACAGTAGTCCCTGATGAAAACATACATATTGTATGAGGTACGTGGTTGCTAAACACTCGCAGTTGCTATAACGAGTATCAATGATTTTTGTAGTTCTTGTTATCACAATGAATTGCATAATTGTTCACCGTAATCGATATTTACTGTGAAAAGATTTTAAATTTTTGCTAGCGTAAGTTTTTTATCTCATCTTACGCCTCAACCAAAACAAACTCGACACGATACTCCACACAATATATCAAAGTTCATTTCCTAAAATTCAAAATCTCATGTTATTAAGTTTTCAGAAATTAGCTCTATGCATGCGCGCTTTTTTTTTTGTAGTCAACGCGCTCAAGAAGCAAGGTTTTCAACCGAGCAACTCGAATTTGGCCGCTTAAGACTTTGAAAACCTGAATGTACGTGTGCACTGGGAGGAAAGGGAATAATTTATGATTGCAAATGAACACTTGAGGAGTATGGTAGCGTGTTGTTTCTAGCGCATTTGTACATTCTTCAATATTCTGTTAATAAAAAATATATTATCTCCTTGCGTTTCCCTTTTCTTTGAAATTGTGGGCTCAGGAATCATTCGTCACGAAAATTTTAATGAGCTTGATGTTCCGTTTGCTCGAAGGGGAAGTAATGAAAATGAATTTCAGTGATAATTTTTCAGTTTCGTTGTGCGGTTTTTGGAGTCGACTTATGAACGTTCAAATATGTTTGAGAGTTTTAAATTGTTTGACGCAACCATTGCTAGTAGGGCATGGAAAAAAGAATCGTTTATAACTGCGTTTCAATGTCTGAAAATAGCGGAAGTTTCCTTCCGATGTGTTCGGTGGTAAATAGACTTTCAACAGATTTTTGAGAGTTGTTGCTGCACTTGAGCTGTGTAGATTCCAAAGCTACAGTTTGGAAAATGTAAGGATTTTGGGCTGCGATGGTTAAACCAGGAATATAACAAGGATAATGGTGTTAGGATTGAGTCCTGGCTTCGTCAGTGGGAGAAACCTGTGCCCGGTTGACCTAGTTCCTCGCTGGGTAACCCCTACACCTGTTGCTGTAGTTTGATTTTAGGTAGGTTGTTTCCGGGCCATTGGTCCGTGCTTCACACTCCTGAGTAGATTTCTTGTTGAGTCATCGGTAATTTGTTTGTTTCATTCTTAAATCTTAGTCTCGTATAAATGCTCCCTGCCTCGTTTGCTTTTGCTCTGCGGATTTTGTTAAATCGTATGTTAATTAATGAAGAAAATGGTTTGAAATGTTCATGCATTACTCTATTCGCCAGTTTCCTGTTATGAGTGCTCAGTTAACCGGTAGTATGTACTGAAAAACTAATCTAATGTTGTCCAATTTCTTCAAAAGTTTTCCACTTTTACGGGTAAAAATACTACCAAACTACTAACATGCGGTAATCTAGAAAGTTTCTCTAAATTTCAGATAGTTGATACACAAGTCATGAATTTCATCAAAAACTATAAACAAACTGCCCATTAGGCACGTTCTTCTTGCGGCTTCAAGTTTTTTTCTCACTAACTGTAAACAATTGGTAATAGGGAATTAAAGGCAAAATATTTGTTTCAATATTTCCAGTGATGTTCCTCAAAGATGGTTTTTTGAGACTTTGGTTGAGGTAACTGGGTTCAGATAATCCATATCACACTTGGCTCATGTCCTGGATAAAATATGAACAAAATCAATGTCAATGAAATGAGGGACCAGAAACTTCTTTAGTATCATCTTGCAGTGTACGATAGAGAAATAACTTCGTGAATGGAATTGTTATTTCTGCCTGCAGGAATAACAAAAATATTGATCTCTGTATTTTCCCAGAACTCGCATGCCTTTAGATAGTGGCTCACATTCATTTCAATATTTTAATTCGATGTAAATGTAACTAAAGTTATTAATTAAACTTTGCTCATTGTTGAACTATTGTTTACCCATTCTTGTGATGTATCAAGTATTTTATGTGAGTGCTCATTACCAAAAATACAAACGCGCTTTATTTCATCGACAGCAACTTCCATATTTTATTATTTTCGAAAACTACCAGTAACTGTGCGTCCTATCATTTCTTATCCAGCCACTGCACCAAGCTTTAGCCACCTTCTTGAGCCGTGCATATACTTGCATAACACAAAAACTCCAAGCCGGATCTGGGGATGTACTCCGGAAATGGTGCCTGCCTTTCTGGCCTTTCGCTGGCATTCAGGTCGCACGCAGACAGACATTCATTTGTTTACTGGTGTCTTTACATAATCTCTGAATGAATTCATGGATATTTTACCTCAACACTTGTCTATTTCTATAATACACAGTTTATCTCTGTCTCTCTATCTGTGTGTGTCTGTCCCATTTCTTCCAATCTGTTACAGGAGAAAAATCATTAAACTGAAATTAGAATCTAAAGTAAATAATTACGTTGACTTTTGTTCCCGTGGCTTTATTAAATATGTTTATTTAATTTATTGATATGTAAGAGTGAAAAATATATTTTATTTCTTAGATATATCATTTTATCACTTTTGAACCGTGAAATTTCCACGGGTACTATCTAGTCTTTTATAGTTGTGGGAGTAGCAGTACAGTAAGAAATGACGAAGATGTGTAGCGGACACCAAAGACTCCGTCAAACAACGAAAAATATTTAATGGGTATTTTGTTCCCTTTCGATTTAATTGGTTAGGTAAGAATCTATGATCATAGGGTAAGACTTGTTCAGAGGGTTCGAGCTGAATTACACTAAAATATCACCAGCTTGTTACGCTCGTAAGACGCATGTGACGTAACGTCTTAAGGAGTTGAAGGCTTCACCGGAGTGAGAAAGACTGGAAACTCATTTTGTATTAAATGTATTCCTCACGTAATGCTCTCTTGATGGGGAGAAAGTACAAGGGTATGCTTTTAACTATTTTTCAATGGCAGCAAAGTGTCGCTATGATTTGTGCTTCTGATGTTAGGGTATGTCGAGATATTCAAAATCGAGCTTTGAGGTACAAGCATAGTGTTATTTAACGCTCGTGCTAGCTATTCAGTTGCAAATCTGCGCAGCGTTGAAGGAAAATTTAACAGGCCAGAGTTTTCACAGAAGTAGCTTTTAGAATCAAAGAGAATATGCGAGCCAAGTGCTCCTTTCTTAGTTGTTAAGTTTCGTACCGTATAACGTTTAGACAACAATCACGCACAGTCACCTTGGGTAAAGTAAGATAGGAATAGGAGAGATAATGGCCACACTCATAGTAATCAATTGTTACACAATAATTACCTCACTCACGTTGTGCAAAAATTATATGGTACACAATATACATGCCTCGCATTACAAAACAATCCTACAACTCGTGTTTCACAAAAATTATTTGTCTCTTGGAAGACAATAATTTATTCACGAGTTAATGGTTTGTGTCTGACGCTAACGCTACTACTGCACTGACTGCAGTTTTCCTCATTTCGTATTCAATATAAAATTGACAGTTGCATCGCGTACCTGCTTTCCCAATCGACAAGATGCGTATTTTCAGAGCCATGACCTGAAGTGATCGAATGGAAACTGTTAATTTACGGGTCGGAAATTGGCCGTTTTTTTCTCCCAGGATGAAACCTGTTTTTTGTTTGTAACTTTTTCCTTATTTCTACAAGATAGCTGCTGCAAAATCACTTCAAAACTATCACTTTTCGTTCACTGGTTTCCAGGGTGGCAGCCACATCACGGTCTAATATCTCAGTCATCCAAGGACCCTCCACAATGTTAATTGTGTTATGTAGCCATTGCTTTTAGAATATATATCCCGATAAGAGTAGTTTTTTGCCTTAGCATTTACGTTTTGAGGATGTATTAACAAAAGTTCGGACATCACAAACCGGGAAAATAGATTCCATTAAAAAGGGGTAGGTACAGTGCAGGTGTTCGTGGAGTATATAAGGTGGTTGGTGGGGGAGGTGAGGTGTCACTCGAGTGAAGGCCGTGCCGGCGAAAGCAGTGAAAGTGATGTTCGTTGTGGCTGCTCTATGAAAGTGAAGTAAAGTGTGCTCCGTTGTCCGTGCTTGCTTACTTCTCTCATGATAACAAAGACATTTGTGCCTAAATTTTTGCATAAGAGAAATTCCTTCATATTATTCTGCACGTAGGTAAAGTAAACGGAGTGTGATTATATTATTTTGAGCATGGCAAATATGATCATTTCAGGCGAACCGTGTATTCTTCTTTGTTTGAAGCATTCAATTGCTATTGTCCTCGGCATAAAAGAAAAAAAAATTACTTCCGTTACATTAAATCTGAATCCCACTTCTCTAACCTATTAGTCACCGGCGTCGCTGTGTATATCCTTCCGTTCACATTACATGGATATGCCTACTTTTAATGATCAGATATTTATGTTTTAGCAAACTTAGACCCTATCTTATAACTCATTGATTATTCAGGGAACTAAAACAGTTGCATATTCAGTGAGTGCTTGTCATTAATAATTCAGTGACTACAATTAGCTGGAGGTGTAGTCCCGGTGTGCGTGGGAAACATTTTCTGTCTAGCAGGTTTAACCAAAATCATTTCAGCTTAAACCTTACCAGCGCCTGGTGAAAAACGTGCATTGTACGGAAATTTTTACTGTTCCCTTACCAAGTGTTATTGCTTGTAGAGATCGTAAACAAAGGAAAAACTTTACTTACTTTCTTACCTGGGGCTACATGGACTAGTTTTCAAAGCCGCAAATAAATAAGACATAGAAGAACAAGAAGACTTTGTGGCTTCATCTGAGTAATATAGAGACGTGGAAACTAATATTTTAAGTAACTCAAAAATAGATGATTGCGTTGAATATTGTAGTGCAGTTTGATTTAGACTTTTTGTAACAATAAACCGTTTATTTCATCTGTAATTCCACGCATGAGTTAGCATGGAAGTGACTTGCAATAGGAGGAATATTTTCATACCTCTCCTTACTAAGATGCATGCTCTTATTTAGTTATATCTAATGGTACTACATCTTAATGAAATCGAGATTCATGAATTAAGTAATCGATTAATCGCAATATAGAGGTAGGAATTATTGAATTTTGTGTGCCATCGCCTGGTTCCTGTTGACAGTGATCAGAGGAATGGTGGTAGCCAAGTCAGACGAGTTTGGGAACTCCTATGTCCACTTCCTTCTTGCCTGATGTTGCCTGCCTCGTGACGGTCTCTTGGTTGCTTTTTGACTTATTTTTGACTGCTTTTTGACTGCTTTTTGACTGCTTTTTGACTGCTTTTTGACTGCTTTTTGACTGCTTTTTGACTGCTTTTTGACTGCTTTTTGACTGCTTTTTGACTGCTTTTTGACTGCTTTTTGACTGCTTTTTGACTTATTTTTGACTGCTTTGAGTACACACGGTACGCTTTGCACGCAGTACACATTACGCATCAAACGCAGTACTCATTAAACACATTACACACATTACCCACTGGACACAATACACACTACACACGTTACATACTTGATCCAATACACACGGTACACCCTGAACACAGCAAGCACACGGTACACCCTATACACAATACACACGGTACACCGTGACATGTTGCTGTTACGTCCCGGAAATTGTCCTAAACGTTTTGGTAAACATTCACTTTAGAACCAAGTAAGTTTACTCTCATTTCATGGGCTTTCGTATTCTAAAATGACGTTGATTGCAAAGATATTTGTGAGCGGAAAATACTACTACAATGATTTTTTGTTTACAACTAATTAGGAGTAAACATTACCGCTTCGAGATTAGGTGACGAGAAGGTTAGCTACAATTTGATTTCCAGAGGAAAGATTATCACAATCCCATGATGTAAAGTAATTGTTTAACACGTTGACTCCGATTGCCTGATTGGTGTAAAACTTCACTTTGTACGCATAGTCACTAGAAGGATCTGAAAAAATTACAGAACCTAACCTAAGTGGTACACATACGTACCACTTCGGAGTCAACGTGTTAAGAACTCTTTACTCTTCTAACAAATGTTTCAAACCTTGGTGAATGTGAATTGAATGTTTGAAGGCATTTTTGAAGACTAATTACAATTCAAGTTTTGGTTACTCCTGGATGTGAACATAATCGAAATGCACTCTATCGGTGGCGCTTAAAAGGTCAAATTTTACTGTTTATTAAATAATTTGCATGCAAGTATCGATTGCCCATGCGTCTAATACTTTCTTTCGCAGTGAGGGGTTGTAAGGATCACCGTTTTATTCTGGCCAATCTTATGTTGAATGTAGTTCTTTTTATTGCATCTTTGTCCTCTGAAAACTTGCAGCTCCGACAAAGCAATTTGTTGATACATCAATTCATCAAAAAATCAACAAATGGAGAATAAAAGGGAATCTGCTGCTACGTTTAACGTGCATGCCACGTTTAACGTGCATGCCACTTTTTCTCGTGCATGCCACTTTTTCTCGTGCATGCCACTTTTTCTCGTGCATGCCACTTTTTCTCGTGCATGCCACTTTTTCTCGTGCATGCCACTTTTTCTCGTGCATGCCTATTTTTCTTGTGCATGCCACTTTTTCTCGGGCAGAAACGGAAATAAATACGTAGCCAATTGTAGCATAGTTTGAAGGCTTGACGTAACAATGACGTACTGCTCGGCCGATCAGGGACACGTGTGGGTTCAGAGGCCGGGAAATGGAGGTTGAGTTCAAACATAGATCTACACGAATTATTATTATTATATTCTTAGTTTAACCACCACAGCCACAACAGAAGCGATCTCAGCAGTGACGGTCTACACCAAACATCTGCAATTGACATGGCGATATGCCACTAATGGCAATGCTGGTCGTGGTATCACGCAGTAACACTAAAGTTGACTACTTATATGTTTAAAAAGGTCAACACCTTAGAGGGGCACATAGATCAACGTGATAATTATTTTGCTATACGTTTTTTCAGCAGTGAATTTTAGGACAGTATACATTATATTCTCTCTGAGCAGTTTTAGAGGAGCTTCCTTGTTGGTAAATTTACAAAAAAAAGAGGACATGTGAGGTATCATCACGTTTACAAATAGTCATACGTGTCAATATACCTCCATTATTAAACAATATTCCAAATTCTTATCATTCAAGTTTAAAAACGATTCTATCAATGTCGATTTTGCACATTCTATCAAAATTCGCTGCGTTTTCGTTTCACACTGCGTTTGCATTTAACTTTGGCCTAAATTTCAATGAAAGCACTACTGAAAAAGGATTTGGATGCCCCGTACCGTGAGAGTAGCAGTGAAGCGGTCGTTTTGAGAGCGTATTTTAGGCTAATAAGAAATTAAGACTTATGTCACAATAAGTGTATAGTCAGAATTTTTTTTATTTCGTAAGAATCGTATTCTTATATAATCTGAGAGAACCATAAAATATTTCTACGGTTTTTAACAGGAGGTTGAATAACAGGAAAATCATTAGAAGGGCAAATACTTAGCACATAAGAACTCCTTCATGGATCCCAATTTCTAAGAATTCCTCGTCTTTTTCCTCACATGGAAGTGATTTTGGTTGTGAGTAGAATATTGTCAGTGTTAGCGCAGGCCATTATAATGGATGTATTCTGCATTAATTACCGGCATAACTTCCCATGCATTTACAGTTAGATATGCTCCAATACTATTCATACTAAGGAAGTAGTTCATTCTTGCTTGTGGTTTGGGTTTGCTTATTTGCATTTAAAGTTCATGCTTTAGAAGTGTCAATTTATACTGCTTAAGCTTTTTAAATTAAATAATCGACATATGTTTGAGTGCAATTTTTTAAAACCACTAGGAAATTTTTTATATTTATATTATCTACATAGCTTTGAATGTTTTCTTCACTTCTATTAAATTCCTGAAGCAGAGTATCTGAACATAGAAAGCTTCAACGTAGAAAACTTGAGGGTAGAGAACTCAAGTGTTGAGGACTTGAATGCTTCCCGTAGCCAGCGGGGCCAGAACGTCCTTCAAGCTATGAGGACATGGTTGATGGTCGTCCTGTAGGGATCAACGGTATGGTTTCTGTGAAAGCAAGCACTTGTTCAGGTGATGGGCGCAAACAAATGTAGAGATAGCGAGGACATACGTCCGGCTCTGGTTACGTTGTGTGCAAATCCAGCACGGGAATTCTACCAATGGGAGGTAGGAATGTAGCTGTGCCCTCAACTGTTTGCTGTGTATCTGATACCGTCATGCTGCTGTCGCGTCTTATGAAGACAATGGTCTCGTTCTCAAGAGGAAATGGTTCATGTGGCTGTATTATTTATTATAGCGTAAACTAGCAATGCTCTGCAACTTGCTGAAAATTTTGAATTTATGCAGAAAGCTTACTAATCATACATATGTTCTTTCCTTTACTTCGCGTTTTACCTGTTTTTTAGATAAAATTCTTCTCAGCTTTGGTGAAATTACCAAACGTAAAGCATGAAGCTGCAACTGGCAGCGTGCGTAGTCGTTTGTTGCGTCGTTTGCAACGTCGTCTGCTTCCCCGACCTCAATGGTAAGCAATGTCACTGCGCCAGTTATACGTATATGAAATGTTTTTACATGCGTTGCATGTAAAATCTAGTGCTCTGTAGTTTCACTAACAACGTAATCTTGCATAGGGATTTGCTATAGCAGGGCTAAACACACATCTATGTAGTGGATGCGATCATTGACACCATGATAACTAGACATACAGAGTGAGAACGGAGTAGTCACTCCATCTCGGTGTATTATGCTGCTCTCATTAAATGGACCCTCTCCGAATAAAGTGATACAGCTTCTACAATGACCCGTGTCTATAAGCTGGGCTCATAACCTGCGTGAGGATGTGCTCCGAATAGCCTACATTTTAATGGTCTATGGTCTACTAGTTTAGATCTACATCCGCCTAGAGTTTTAATCTGAAACTTTTGACCTGTAGGTTGAGCTTAGAGTTTAGGTCAAAATCTGGGTCTGTAGCTTGAGAATAATGTTTGCACTGCGGGTATTCACCTAATTGTCAAAGAATGTATTTCCGATACCGAACTCAGGTACAGTCTATGTAGATTTCCCTTGTTTGTGTGAGCCAGCTGAACCCCAGCATTTTCGCTGCACACTTGAGTACCTCGTAGTAGTCACTCGTGGTATCACTTTTATATGAAATCTGAAAATTTAATTTGCTTACTAACTGGATGTGGGCTGTGGCAGATCAGCAGTTAATATTAATTAATAATTGAATTCTTTCTCATGTCATTCCATTAATCATCATTAACCTCGAAAAGAAATTATACAAGCAGACTATTTTTTTAGGGGAAAACATTGAGGGAAAAGGTTTTCTTCAAACATGAATGTTAGGCATAGCTAAATACAAAGTTGCTAAAAAACAAAGCATTCTGTTTCAAACAAAATTATTATAGATTAATCTTGTAATTTCCTCAAACAATCTTATTTAGTTCAAATGTGATTGCCCTTACTTTTTGTTGAGTGCGACTGTGTATTTATCTGAACGTTCCTCATGTCGATCAGAATCAACATTGTGCTTAACCCTTTAGCGACGAAAAGGACCATACGGTTCTCTTTTACGGTCTTTTGGAGAATTGTTTTATTATAATAATTAAACAATGAGCAATATGAGCTTGCTACTAGGTTTGAACGCGGCGGCATGTTACAGCGTCGTTCTTTTAGGATAGAATTAGGCTATAGGGACGAACCTTCTGGTCCATTCTTGGGTCGGATAATTACTTCGATAATTATTCGGTTGTTTACCCAAGTCCCATGCCGTATTTCTAGCCGCGTCAACCATGTCGGCAGTGGGATTCGAACCCGGGTCTTTCCGCTCGCAAGCAGATTCACTCACCAGTCGACCAAGCTGGTGATAATGGCTGCTAATCTCTGCGTGCTTCATTGGATCAGTGTACAGACGGTCTTTGTGAGCTTAAACGTAGAAACTAGAAAAAGAAATTGGTCACTAAAGGGTTAAGCAGAAAGTCAAAGCCTTTCTAAGCGAAAAGTTAGTTGATGAGTAGGAACTGCTACATAAGTTGGAATTAGTATCCTGACACGATAATTTCGAAGAAACTAAAATAAATCTTTTCATTAAAACTGAACGCTTTATCCGTACTTGTCAAGCTTTCTGCCTGAAATGAGAAATCGTCAAGACGTTCTATGAATTGCGAATGAATTAAAATATTGAGAAATATTATTACTTGTACCTTCACCTATTACCTTAGTTGAAGAAATGCTTACGAAGTGACATTTAAAGGAAGTTTTTCAGTTAAAACGAAAAAGTCTAAAATATGGAAAACAGTGTAGCCAGAAATAGCTGCAATACATAATTAAATGTTACAATATCTAACTTTAAAACGTTTAAAGCGTTGACTTCAAAATGTTTCCACCCTCGTTGTTTCAACGAACATAGTCCACAAAACGATGCCTGTAAAAATTACAGCGCTTGCTGTCCTTTATTAATTTAATTATGCACGAAATAAAACTTTAACGTTTCTGATCACAACTAAATTTAAAAATGTGTTGAGGACAAAATTTTGTGCGCGAAACTTAGTTTGCTCCGTGCAGTCATCGCTTATCGAACCATAGTCTTTAGCAGCGCTGCAGTTTCTTTTGGCTGAATATCCTTTTAGCTGACTGCCTTAGTGAATGTACTAAACATTGAATGCACTGAATTTGAGCTGGATGTCCCTTTAGCTGGATGTCCCTTTAGCTGGATGTCCCTTTAGCTGGATGTCCCTTTAGCTGGATGTCCCTTTAGCTGGAGGTCCTTTCACCTAAATATCCATTGAGCTTAATCTCGGTCTTCGTAGTTGCTTGCAATCGGAGTACACATATACTTCTGAAAAGTCATGAATTAAAAAGATAGAAAACACGTGCCATATCTGGGCGAGACAGGTGTATGACCTAAATCTTGGGCCAGTGAAGGTTGCGTGGTGCGGGTACCTGCATGTTGATGTACGGTGCTGTGGTGGAGCAATTATAGGCCAGAAAGACTAACAATTATTGGGTGAACATGTAAGAAATTGAATGTAGTTTTTTGTTCGATTCTAATTATCGCTCTTTAGGGTAAAGGCACAATATGCAAATAGAATTGTCCAATTTTGACTTGTTTGAAATCAGAAAAAATTTTAGGATTGTGAAAAACCAGAAATTAGGCAACGGGAATAAACAGTAAATGTGATTTGCATAATAAGTAGGAAATGGGCAGTGAATGCGTTATGGGCAATATCCAGGAAATAAATAGCAAATGTCATCTGTACATTGACCAAAAAATAGACAGTAAATGTCGCATGGATGATAAAAATAAGTCAACATCCTCATGATATATCAATGATATTATTAACAGTTTTATGAGATATGATCACTAAAAAGTAATAGAATTAAAAAGATGGTGCGCATGAGCATTAGTCACTTTCTCCATTTCGGGGATGGTCGAAAAACTTCTCAAGGTCTAGTTCTCACTTAGAAATGGTTAGAAAAGATCATGAACGATTTAAATATCTTAATTATTCGGTCTGAAACTTGCAAGTGTTTGTTGGAAGGATTATTAATTCCAAACAAAAATCGAATGAAGGTTTTAAAACTCACACATAACATTTTTAAGCAGAAACTAACGTGTGCGAGTGCTCATTTGAGGTTGTGAAAGAAAGAGAAATTTCTCCATGTTGTACGAAGAGGAAACTGTCGTTCTCTACATTAAATTGTATGGCTGAAATTGAATTGATTACCAAACGTTTTTTTCTTGCGTGTAAATATATCCTTGTCATTCTTACTTGGTTGTAAGTGCAGTTTTTTAGTTTTTTAATTTTAACTAGCAGACCAGGTTAGCATTTCTTTTAGTTTGGTTGATATCTAGGCAGTTCACGGTACCTTTTTCAGAACAGCCTTCCCAAACCATAATGATGCAACCACCAAATTTTAATATTAGAATTTTGTTCTTCGATTTGAAGGCAGCGCGGTCTTTCCTCAAAACATTCTTTCTTGAATTACTTTCAAATATGATAGTTCAACATTAGCCTAACACATTTCATACGATTGTCTAATAGGTGCAGACCTTTACATTGTACGTACAGTCAATAGAAGACTGTAAAACTTACACAATCTAAAATAGGGTCACACCGATGGGTCCCTTCGAAAGTAATGTGTCAATTAGTTAGCAAAACTTTTATCGAAATTAATGCTTGCTAGTCCTTACGTTCACGAACAAATTACAACAGGGCATTTCTATGCTTCTTCAATAGCAGTTGAGTCTACCTAGGTGAGCGCAACTTCAAATTGTCCTTCCAAATTTTAATATTTATTATTCATTTAATAACATTGATTCCTGATGAAAAGAAAATTTCCTTGCAATTCTTTACGAGTGATCATTGGATTTTATTTAACACGTTGACCCCGAAGTGGTACGTATGTGCACCACTTAGGTTAGGTTCTGTAATTTTTTCAGATCCTTCTAGTGACTATGCGTACAAAGTGAAGATTTACACCGGTCAGGCAATCGGAGGCAACGTGTTAAGTTGGCGTAGTAATCTTCTCACAGATCGAAGAGAAATCTTGCGTGGAGCACCAAATCTTCGGTCTTCAACAATTTTTATCCCTTCATATCTTACAAATAATGAGTCAATAACTGTAAATGAACTATTTAGATTTCCAGACGTTTTCCTTTAGTTTCTACAGTCTTACCATAATTTAACAATCGTTTTTTGCAAATTTGTCAGTTCTTCACCTTTTTTCATGGACTTTTCTGTCAGAAGTACCATTAATGAATGTCATTTTGTATTTTTTAGATTGAAAATAACATTTGATTAGATTATTGAAACAAATTAGAAAATGCAACTAAAACCATCTTAACACGTTGCCTCCGATTGCCTGATTGGTGTAAAACTTCACTTTGTACGCATAGTCACTAGAACAGGCATGTCAAACTCAGTTTGGCTCTGGGGCCGGATCCAGACTTTCTGTTCTCAGGTGGGCCGGATCAGTAAAAGAATGTCAACTCCAACTATTTAGCTTTGTTTTTCAGTACTATGCTTTATCATTCAGCCTACATTTGTAGCCTGCCCTACATATTATAATCAAGTGAACATACGGCCCGCGGGCCGTATGTTTGACATGCCTGCACTAGAAGGATCTGAAAAAATTACAGAACCTAACCTAAGTGGTACACATACGTACCACTTCGGAGTCAGCGTGTTAAAACTTGTAGCAATTTAAGAGTATTAAAATCTAAAATGTACATCGTGTTGAAAATTGAAAAATATATTTTAATTAACACGTTTGTTGCGATGCAACCCACCGGTGGGTCACTCAGGTTAGGTTCTGTAATTTCTTTAAAGCTTTCTAGTGACTGTATGTACAAAGTAAAGATTTGCACCAGCTAGGCAATCGCAACAAACGTGTTAATATATATCAGTTTTCTTTTATTTTCTACCCATGTTTCGTTATTGTACACTTGCATACAATCGTTACAAGAATAGTAACTACTTTGATTTGTTGTAGGTATGCAGAATTACGAGTTTTTGGTGTGCGAATATTTGTTTCAAACACTGTTTATAAGCTGCACTCTAATACACGTGTGTCATAGTAGCTCAGTATAACTTGAAGAGTTAAGCTTCATATAGCTTTTAATTTCTCATATCCTCATGTCTGCATCGCTAACTTTGATACGTGTGCGTTCTAGGATCTCGAATATAAAAGAATCTTATTTTGTAAAATCGTAAACCGCAGCTAAGAAACAGTACTATTTCACAATACAGCTTCGAGGTTGTACAGCAAAATTCAATTTTTTTGTAGTCTTCGTTGCGTGACGCTGCTTGTATGCTGTTAGAAGGAATTTATTAAATCTTGAGAACTTGTAACAATTTAGTAGTTATAATTTTCAATTCTTCAGACAGCTGGTCTGGCTACCAGTATCCGGGTCAGGGTCAGAGGTATCCGTATCCTCAGGAATACCAGCATCCGGGCCCCGAGTACCAGTATCCGGACCCCGAGTACCAGTATCCGGGTGTACAGAGCAAGATCATCGCAGGGGCCGGTGCCCCCAATCAGTACCCTGTCAACAGCATTGGGGGCTCCCCTGCTAGACCAGGCAAGCAACGTTCCCCAACTCTTTTGTTTTTCGGGAAATGGCTCCAAAATCAGACATATTCTTAACTTATTGTTTACCAAAGTAATTGTTTTTTACAAAATATTTTCCACCTACGTATATACTGAAGATACCCGGAATATTCATGCAACGATTTCATGATTATCGAGGTAACATCTAATTGTTAATCAGCTACAAGTACACACGAGTGGTTTTTATGGAAGAGATATATTAGGAAAGTTGAATTTCCATATGTTGACTCATTTGGAATGATTGAATTTTTTGATGGGAAAATATTAAAAATAGGCAACAGTAGATATGATATAGACGATGACCAGACTGCATTATTGCATTGTTGCGTTTGTTACAGTTGATTGAGGCATTCTCAGGGCTGTTTCGAGGGGAAAGAGATAGTGGTAAAGAAATTCTTGGGAGTAGGTCGAAAAATTTTAATACGCCACTGTGATTTCATTGAAATAATATTTCTATGCATGCAGTGTATTAAGAGGCACAAGCAAATTCAAGATATTGACATAGGCCTCCTGTGAAACAACGTATGTTTAAAAAAGTGACTTCCATAGAATGATTAATATTGTTTCTCTATATTTGAACAGGCCCCCTTCGACCATCGTATCCAAGTTACCCCTCTCCCACAGGATACCCTTCTCCCCAAGGATATCCTTCCCCGCAAGAGTATCCCTCTCTAACCGCTCAAGGATACCCTTCACCCCAAGGATATCTACCTCCCAAGCATCTTCCACCTGGAGGATTTGAGCGCATGTTGTCTGCTATCTCCCTTATTGCAGAGGCCATCGAGAGGCTGGAGGAGAGGGTAACTGCTCTAGAATTCCTACGATCAGACGTGGACGTCATGAAAAAACAGCTGCAGGACTTAACCAACAGTGAGATTTTTTCGTGCTTTCTCCCTCGAATAAAACGTGATTTCTGCATGAACCGTTGTGTCTGCATGACTTTGTTAGATAGATGTGAATAATTCTGATTGTTCATAATACTAGTATTATAAATTAAAGTTTTGGGCCAAATGATTCATCTGCTGTATGCATTCAGAACATCTGGATTGTGTCCATGGAGACTGTTGTTCCCACGGTGTGAGGGCTGCTGTTCCCACGGTGTGAGGGCTGCTGTTCCCACGGTGTGTGGGCTGCTGTTCTCACGGTGTGAGGGCTGCTACTACGCTCGAATTATTAGGAATATATAAACTCAACTATAGACTAAAGGAATCAAGACTTTCCATTCCATTTCAAATGTATTGGGTTCAGATATTTCAAAAATATCTAATAGTAATGTCCAATTATTAATGCCTAGTTATTATGCATGATAAAAATCGTGTACTTTTTTATTTTTAACTCTATAGTTTGATTTACAATTTCAGTCAAAAAATTCTTTCATTGCTAACTCAAGTAATAGCTATCCGAACCAGCATACTAGAACTTCTGAAGAAAAAAGTAGTTTTAATTCTTTTATTAGGTGGGAATTGAAAATAAAGATAAGAAAGATACGATTTTTCCTTAGTTTGATGAGTGTCATCCTCACCCGTTTTCTGTTTTAGCATTCTACACGTTGAGCTTATTTTGTCGAAGTGCAACATGTGACTTCCATGCAAGGTTGGTAAATAAAAATATTAACATACAGATAGAACGACCAAGTTTTGCATAAACTTTACGTAAATTCCTATGCAGCTGTTGCGAGAAAAATTCCTGGTTAACGTTTCAGATGATCTGTCTACGAGTGAATCGACGCATATCAACAGATTCGGCGTCCCCATCACTAACAACTCCGACAACGTCTCTGAAGAGAAGAAACTTGCTCAGAAACCCATCACTGAACCCAGCAAGAAGAGCTGCCCTCCAAAGTTTGAGAGAATTGGAAAAGATTGTTTCTACATTTCAGTGAGGAATTACCAGATGTTGACGTGGCAGGTGAGTCGTGTGTTTTATAACATTGTGCAAGGTTGAGCCATCAATTGAACTCGTACGGCAAACCTGAAACAATCACAACACAAACACAACTGACACTGTCTGAATAATACATGCAACTGACACTACCAATACAGCACACGCAACTGACACAACCAATACAACACAAAGTATCACTATAAGTACAACACACGCAACTGACACCACCAGTACAGCATACGCAACAGACACTACCAGTACAACACACGCAACTGACACTACCAGTACAACACACGCAACTGACACTACCAGTACAACACACGCAACTGACACTACCAGTACAACACACGCAACTGACACTACCAGTACAGCACACGCAACCGACACTACCAGTACAGCACACGCAACCGACACTACCAGTACAGCACACGCAACCGACACCACCAGTACAGCACACGCAACCGACACCACCAACGCAACACGCAACTAGCACCACCAGTACAACACACAACGCCATCACAAACAAGGCATACATTACCAACGCAACTTGTGAGACATTACGAAGTATCTGAGACTAAATATTCGGGTGCGTGAAGCTAAATGATGGGAGTCTGAGTTTACATTATAGCATGATTGTGCTTTCATGAATTGGCATAAATGATTGGGAGCCTGAACCTGTTAAAGGATAATTGTGGCTTTTGACTGACCAGGAATGGCTTCCGATATTCAGAGTATGGGATAAGAATGAGAACGTATTAATTTCGATTTCAATATTTAAACTAGTATTTTTTTGTATAAAAAATACATGATATAGGACAAACAGTCCGCTGAACTTTCAAGTGAAAGTACTAATCTAGACACGAGTTCGCACTACAAGGTCTCCTGATCAGTAATTTGGAACGTAAAATGGGACAAAGTCAAGCCAAGTTGTAGCTTAACGTCTCTAGTGTCAAGTGCAATTTTTACTGACATCTTTTTTTAAAGTAACTGAAGAGAAGTGCTTTGTCTTCCAGCATAGTGATCTATCACTATACGATTTATTTACTAGAAAAATGCATTGAAAAAATTAATTTATTTAATATGTAATCATTGAATTCTGAATTGGGGTATCGCAGAATGCTTTCAAAAGCAATGAACACTTAGAACATGGTGCCACATTGTCCGTTACATCAGGTGCTCGGGACTGCAATGTAACGTATTCATTTCTTATTTCAATTTAGCACGGAAGTTTATGTCTAAATTTTGGTCACAGGGCGCCCAGTCGGTGTGCTCGGCCCTAGGTGCCAGGATGGCTGCTCCAGACACGTTGGTAAAAATTCGTCAATTGAACGACGAATTGACAAAATCCTCCTCCACTGCCGGTGAGAACCAGTTATATCGAAATATCGAATTTGTACGGAATTCTACTCGATATGAAATTTAAGAACTTTCGAATTTTTTTCTTTTTAAATTTGAGATCGTTCTAAAATTTTGTATCACTTGCAATTTAAGATCGTTCTAAAATTGTGTACACTTGAAATTTAAGATTGTTCTAAAATTTTATATCGCTTGAAATTCAAGATAGTTTAAAATTTTATATTGCTTGAAATTCAAGATAGTTTAAAATTTTATATTGCTTGAAATTCAAGATCGTTCTAAAATTTTATACCTCTTAAAATTTTAAATTGCTCTAAAATTTCATATCGGTTGAAATTTAAAAACTTCAGTTTCAAAATTCTATAGCATTTGAAAATTAAAATCGTTTCAAAATTGTACACGATTTGAAATGTGAATATCTAGGTGAACTAAACAAGCTGAATGCTAAGAAGAATATTGTTGATTCATGTAAATTTTAAAGAGAAGTTAAAGTGCGCGTTGATTTTATGAATTATTTTGTAAGTTTTATTTTTTTGCGTATCGACACTCAGCTTCGTATTTTGATTCTTATCTTTCAAAACCCAAAACAGATGTAGGTGGTGAATAGCATATACTTTTTGTTCAGCTTTTTCTTAAAATGCTTCCAAGAGCTGTTGAAACATTGGGGTTTCCTTGCATGCCTGTACAGAGTGCAGCAAAATTCTTTGACTTTCGTGAGTGCTTCCGTCAGTGTGTGAAGAATAACGGCACACTCTTGACTGATTTAATTTTGAAAATGACACAAAATAGCATCTGGAAATAAATATACTCAAGATATATTTTTTGTTCTTTACTCTACTTAGTGTTTATTAAATCTAGACATGTGTTCGATCATTTTGCCGCGCCCGATATACAGAGTGAGCCACTAAAAAAGTTTCATTTTTTCAAATACCTAACTGCGTCAAACTTCAGCATGATGTCATTTTCACTGACATATATTGTACTCTTATCAGGCAAGACCATTTTGTATTCATAGGCACAGTTTACGAACAGGTAATCGAGCAGTGAGGATTTTTTTCGCTATTGCGCGAGAGTAATTCCAAAAGTGCAATCTGTGATTTTACTAACATGAAAAACAGTGTATATAAAAACGGAAAATAAAACAGTAATAGACTTCTTAAAACACAATATTTACTTTTTACTCAAACATGAGTACATAATGTTTCCATTATAACCAATGACTGCCTTTGTTTTCGAGGCACTTGTGACATCGGACTCTCACTTCTCGCGTTGATTTTCTAATATTTCCTGAATTGTTTTTACGTTCATTGACATTGTGAATGATATGATCACGTAAATATTTCGGGTCTATTGGAGATGTTTTATAAGCTTTATCTTTGAGATGACCCCAAAGAAAAAAATTAGCACAGAGTCCGATCGGGACTGCACGGTAGCCATTCTATCGCATGTCCAGCTCTAGTGACAAGATATCCAAAAACTTCTGTTTGTGTTCTTTACGCGAATATTTTTTTGGCATGGGTCTCCGTCTTGCATTCACCACGCCCGTAATCAGCCTGCAACTGTGGAACAATTTATTCATTTAGCATGTCTAGGTATTTATCACCATTCAAATTCCCTTCATAGTAAATTTTTCCTCTTCTTCGTTCTTCGTTCGAGATCATTTTTTAACAATTCCTGGCAAATCCTTGGTTTGCGAGGAAAATAAACTACGAATGATGTATCAATGATACATTTTTACTGCAATTCCAAAATATTAGTAAATCATTCGTTTGTAGCGTACTTAGAACTACCCTCGCGCAACAGCGTAAAAAATCCTCCTTTGATTACCTGTACTTAAACTATGTCTATAAATACAAAATGATTTTGCCTGATTAAAGTATAATAAATGACAATGAAAATGAGAACATGCTGAAGTTTCTACGACCATTAGTAACGCAGTTATAAGTATTTGAAAAAAACTTTGTTGTGTGGTCCACTCAGTATATCTTAATTACATACTCTGTGGGTCTTTGCAAAAGTGATTCCATTCCCGCTCAACCATCGTGGCTGGTAATGGAGGTTGTTTCGCTCTGTTTTGTAGGAAGCACAGGAATTCTAATTCCACAAATTTTCCCACAAATATACGTTGCCACGTCTTGTTCGAATATGCATGAACGTGATCGATATCACATGACTTGTATCAATTTCAGTGAACGGTATCGTTCTACCTGATAAAAGTAGAACTTGTAACGGTTGGAACAAAAGTCACTTTACTATTTTAAGGATAAATAAAAAATTTATTAAGCCGAAGAGGTATGCTACAAATTGAAGGGAAGAAGAAATTTGATTGTTTTATTGAGTATTTAATGTATTGATGCAAAAAATGTCTTGTACTAAAAAACGGTAATATTATCAAGTAACCCAAATTGATAAAATACGGCAAGGAGCAGCGAACAAAAATAAGGGAAAGTTATTTTAAATATAATGGATCTTAAGTTGCAGTGAACAGGAACTCCACGATAGCATTTAATGGCAAACATGCTTTCCCAAACATTGCATTATTCCAGTGTTTTCAAGATTCAGAGAATCCGTGTCTAGAGCTGAAATGAAATGCTCGGGCATGTAGAGATCAGTAAGAAATGCATGTATAATTCAGCGTTCATGTTGAACACGGAATCTGATTCGTAGATTAAATGTTGTCATGAAGTGTCTCTTCAATGCAACTAAACATCCATTATGTTTAAAACAATTTTCTATTATTTTTACTCGCTGTTGCTTGCCGTATTTTGTAATTTTGGTTACTTGATTATGGTACTGTTCTTGAGTACTAAATCTTCTTTGCATCAGTGTACTAATTACTTGATCAAAATTTTAATATCCTTTTTCATTCTATACGTAATCCTTGTTTCATTTCAATAAGTTCTGTTAATTTTGGGTCATCTGTTAACTACTTTGGGTTAGTTAGGTTTAGTTTTTGCGACACCCTGTGGCTACCAATGGCACCTCTTGCAACCATTGTCCTCATAGTACACAGAGTTAACTTTGTTTATTGTGAGCGTTACCGTCAGTAGACAGGGAGTTCATGATTTTTTACAGATGTAAGCTTGGAAACTTAATTTTGAAAGTAATTGTTCCAGTTACAAGCTCATAAAATTCCGAGTAAAAATTGTTCGTGGGAGGGGAAACCCTGCACCAAGGATGTATCAGGAGGAATGTTCTTAGAATAGAATGAGGCTATAGCAACGAACCTTCTGGCCCATTCTTGGGTCGGATAATTACTTCGATAATTATTCGGTTACCCAAGTCCCATGCCGTAAATCTAGGAGTCCAATGGCAGCAGCGGGATTCGAACCCGGGTCTTCTCGCTCGCTCGCTAGTTAGTATAGAAGTCAGTTTTCGTTGAACTGTTCATTGTAGGGCTTTTTAGTGTCCTTCGCTCCTTGCTGTCTTATTCCCAGGACATGGCAGCTTATTGCTCAACTTTATTAGACTTTCTCCGAAACCAGAATTTCAATCAATATTTATGCAGCTTCGCAGTTTGACAATAATTTTCTCCTTACAGTTGAGTTGAGTTGAGTTCTGACTGCAGAAAATAAGTCTTCATTCCTTAGTGGAATGAGAAATTACCCTAACGTAAGTCTTTATAGCCAAAATGTATTCATGTCCAAAATAGTGATATCCAAAATGAAACATGAATCATCCAGCCTGGGAAGCGAACTGCATATTCGGTGATACAAACCTTTTTAGTATTGTATTTTATTTACTTTATTGCAGTATCAACAAATTTTAATTAATATTACCTTTGATTGTTCAGTCGAAAACTAGTTTTTATATTCGTTTCTGCACATTGCAGAAAGGGGAAGAATTTCAACCCTTTTGTGGTGATCATCGCCCCCCGCTATCATAATGGTATTTTTCGTACAAACGCGTAAAAAAGAAATTTTTTTTCTTTAGGTTACAATTACTGGATTGGAGGGCTATATCCCGGTATTTCATGGCGGTGGGTCTTCAGTGGGGAGGAAGTCTCTCAAGATCGCGACTTGTGGACCTACAGTTCAGCCTACGACAACCCAGAGGGCAGGCAAACATCATTTTTTGAAAGCCAACCCACGTTGTTTTCCATCAGACAGAAACTCTTGGAAGCTGGTAGGCGCGATGATGATTTGGTCAAACTCATGGAAAATATCACCACAGCAGTTGGCGAAGATAGGGTGGCGGAATTTGTAGCTAACGATCCTGCCTCGCATAGTGTTGAACTTGATTTGAGCTTCCCTCCGGAAGAAAGCGAGACTAAACTTATACGGGATAACGAGAATATATGGAATATTGACTCTATTCAACACCCGGCCGAAAGCAGAATTGAAATCTCTCCGTTGCGGAACTTCCTAAATCCCCTCCTATCCTTCTTTAATGTTGGGCAGCGAAAGAAAAATTCCCTTACTTCCATGATGGATAGCTTCCGATTCGTGACGGGCCAAACGCGGGAACCAAAATCGAAACCCCTCGATGGAACCAGCACTGTGTCAGTGCCGACACCTAAAACGACATCTACTCGTTTATCGACTAAAGCTTTAACTTCCAGCCCCACTACTGGACCTTCGCCCTCGTCAGCTACTAATTCTTTCGCATCATCCGCTGGATCTTCTACAGACTCGATATCCTTTGACGGCGCCTTGAAGTCCATATCCGGATCTTCGACTCCAAAGGGTCGAAACCATCCTTGGAACAAAAACCTGGGTCGGTGCTTGCTGTTCCAGCCTGTTCTTGAAGGGGAGAGAAGGTTTTTCAAATATGCAGCTGATCAGTGCGGCTATAGAAGGTACTTCATCTGCCAAAAATCCTGAAACATCGATCTCAGTTGTGATTAAATTCAAATATCTGAGGTGTACCCTGCTGCAGACCATACCGTGAGTACATTTAGCTTGTGGTGTGCTGTGACAAAGACGGAGTTGGCTCAGAGTGAAGTAGTTTAATTCTAGAAATAAAGTTCAAATTCGAAAATTAGAATAAGATTTTTAGATTCAACTATATATAATGGAAAATCACTGCTTTCAGTGATCAAATTAACGGGCCCACTAGAAAGGTCAGCGTTAGCCCCATCTGTCGGCTCATAGTTATCATTTATAGATGTACATTATTATTATTATTATTATTATGTATCGCCCCTCTTTATAAATAGTGTGTACTCAAATAGAAATGTTTTGAAGTTGCTTTTGCAAGATCTGTACTTTTAGGTTTTTGAACAAACTAGTTGTTATTTTTCATGCCAAATTAGGTGCACAAGATACGAAAAAAATTCATGTTTGTGTATACTGTGCTAAATAATTTTGTTGCAGTAATTGCTCGTATTTCGATTACGATGGAAGTGTTAGAGATTCACTCATTTCAAATGGATTGAAAATATAAGAGCAACGCTCTTGAAAGTTGCTTTACGTATTTTATTTTAAAGGTTAGTTTCATGTTTACACAAAATGAAATACAAATTCTTGAGCGAGTCTGTACGAACTTAATATTCATTTGGGAAGACTGTAATAAGGTAAAATATTCTTGTAGCTTTCTCATTCCTAATTTTCGACATGATTAATTTTAGAATATTGGAACAAATTTCAGAGTAAAAGAACGAGATTTTTGCAATATATTTATTAACATCCACAAATCGTACCAACATTCTGGAAGAACGTTATATTCCATCAAACGTTTATATGATCTAACATTCTTCAACAATCCAGTAAAGTTCCGAGAATTAACCACATCAGGAGAAAAATTAATAACTAAGAACGCTTTTCCTACTTTTCAGTTTCATTGCCTCATTTAATGTTTCCTGTCTGGCAAAAGTTTCTAAGCAGCACTTGCTCAAATGGCAATCCAGTAAATTGCAACAAAATTTTATCTGAGAAATACTTCAAAGTACATACCATTAATGTTCAAAATATTTCCTTTCAATTCAGAATTCAACAATGAAGTTAACGTGATTATAACAATCAATTAAGTACAACGAATAGAGCACAAGAATAAGTATAATGTTTAAATACACCATGATGCTTAAGAGAATTGTTGGAACTCCTTAGTTCTAAACATCTCATTTTTTGTTTATCGATAGTGTAGAAAATAAGTATTCTATGCTCAAAACAAATCTTTATCATGTATCGGTAAATACTATCAAACTTCCCATCTTTAGACTTCTATAAACCAGACATCGGCGCAGAATAATAGGAGGCTTAAGTTATATTTTCTGATGTTGGTTTTTATCTATAAAATTCGTATTTTCAAATCAACAAATATCCATAACATAGAGCAAGCATTTGCTTGATAACACACTATATAGTTTTCTATCCATAAGCCGACAGGTTATGCAGAATCGTTTGGCCAAAAATCTTCACCTGTGTAGGATTATAGCAACAAGTTCTCAGTAGCCAAGCAGCAAGAACTCAATTACCATGCAGCAAGAGATCCTCAGTTGCCAAGCGACAAAAGCTCCTCAGTTGTCAAGTGGGAAGAACTCTTCAATACCATTTAGTAAGAACTCAGTTGTCAGTGGGGAAGAACTCTTCAACTGCCAGATGGTGAGATATCAGTTGCCAAGGGAGGCCATGTCGTGCAGGCGGTTGACAACTGACACAGCCAGGACAGTCTTGTAGAGGCGTAGCATGCGCACCTGCTTCTTGTCACGCTTGTCACCCGAGTGATCGTCTCTTGTTATAGCAGCGCTGCTGAACACTCCGCCTCCAGACTGGGTGAACAAATATTAACTTTGTGATAAAAATTTATGCTAGGGTTAACATTAATAAATGATAAACATAGTAACAAATCACGTAAAACATCATGGGCTAGTTGATGCTTTGATTGACATTTCCGTTATGGTTACCGTAAATAAATGGCAAATTAAGAGGAACAGATTGTTGAGATGACACTCAATTGGCCTGTTTGTGCTTCTTATTTTATTTACTTCTCGTTCATTACGTGTTGGGATGATATAGATATATATATATTTTACTGTGTTAAGAAATGCCACAAATTTTCAATTGTATTCATGTTTGGAGACTGGCTTAGTCGTTCTAGTAATTTTAGATTGTGATTGACAATCCAGTTTTTGGTAGACATTGTCGTTCGCTTAGGGTCGTTATCCAGTTGTAAAACCCTCGCTTCATTGAGTTGAAGCTTTTCTACAGAATCACCTAAATTATTGTTCAAAATATTTAGTACATCTCTGCCGTTATTGAACATCTATTACATGTATATTGACAGTGCCATTTTCAGAAAAACACCCTCGCACCATGATGTTGCCACCCCTAAACTTCACAGTAGGGATTGTGTTTTTCGGCGCATAGGCTGTACCACCTCGTTTCCAAACATGGCTACTTGAGTTCCACCCAAACAAATCAATTTACGACTCATCTGTCTATAGAACATTTTCAAAATTTATCAGGTTCATTTTTAGGTTCAGAAACAAATTTTAAACGGCCATCTCTCTACGCCTTGTAGTCAAAATTGCAGCTTTTCTTGGAGAGCATGACTTCAGTTGATCCCTATGAAGTTCATTGCTGATAGTTTGTATTGTAACACTAGTCGCTGAAACTACTAAATCTTCTTGATACTCCTCTCTAGTGATCATTGCTGTATTTTTGATTATTCGTTTTTATTCTATTTTTGTTTCCAACAGTTCCTGATATTTTATATCTTTGAATTAATAAAGCAATAATAGAAAATGGAATTCAATGGCTCTCTGATATTTTCCTATAACTATTGCCAGGTTTACATAGTTCAATTATCAAGGTTTTCACGGAATTTGTGAGTTCTTCACTTATCACAATTATTACGCTAGTATGATTTATCAGTGTTGAATGGACCAGCTAGTAGTTTGACATTTCACGGTGACTACCGATAATTATTGAAGCAAACGAGAAACTTCAAGTAGCAAAAACTTTATCCTAACAGTATTTCGTGTCATTTAAAATCTTGAACTTGTTCTCTATGAATATTTTTCCCCCCTAAACATTCATAATTGTATATAAATTCATTAGTTACTATAAGTTATTAGTTTCTTTTGTTTATTCTTAGAACCCATTTTTGTTCATCAAAAATTTAAAAAATAAACTTTTACATGTACGAATATTTGTATCCCCCCACTGTTTTTGAAAAGTTCTACAGATACACTTCTTTATGGCTCATATAGTAACTACTAGACTCACGTAGATGGCCAGTCGACCGACGTTGCTGTCGGGAGGAAGAATCCCCCATGTGTCTGTGAGCTGCATCCTCGCTCCGTGCAGGCGATACACCCAAAACCTGTCTACCCCTGCACACGTACAGTATATTAAACTTTGGCTCAGATTATTAAAGTATCACTACATAAGAGACTATGATAATTCCTTCGTATAACTCAATAATCTGTAACGAACAGAAAATAACGTTGTATTCTCGGTATTTGTTTGAACCACAAATCGTAGTTTCTGTTTTTAAGAGCTTAGGAGATGCGAGGCCAAGTTAAGGTATAATTTTAAGATGGATCAAAATTAAATTACCTCTGTCTATAGTAAAAAAAAGTTATCGGCTCAGCGTTTGGAGTTTAGTTTATTTTTTCAGCTCAAGTTATTTTCCTAGATTTGCTCAGTAAATATTCGTGAAAGAACATTCGTAAAAGAACATTCGTAAAAGAACATTCGTAAAAGAACATTCGTAAAAGAACATTCGTAAAAGAACATTCGTAAAAGAACATTCGTAAAAGAACATTCGTAAAAGAACATTCGTAAAAGAACATTCGTAAAAGAACATTCGTAAAAGAACATTCGTAAAATAACATTCGTAAAATAACATTCGTAAAATAACATTCGTAAAATAACATTCGTAAAAGAACATTCGTAGAAGAACATTCGTAAAAGAACATTCGTAAAAGAACATTCGTAAAAGAACATTCATAAAAGAACATTCGTAAAAGAACATTCGTAAAAGAACATTCGTAAAAGAACATTCGTAAAAGAACATTCGTAAAAGAACATTCGTAAAAGAACATTCGTAAAAGAACATTCGTAAAAGAACATTCGTAAAAGAACATTCGTAAAAGAACATTCGTAAAAGAACTCTGCGAAATAACTTGCTATTGCAAGCCAAATTATATTTCTGCTAGAGTTGAAGAAAATAATTTTGCTAGGTATACTTTTTCTACCTCTATAGCCCATGTGAAAATAAGAGTCATGAATATTTGTATAAAACATACGTACTCTAAAATTTAAAAATTCATACAGTGACTACGTTTTTGAAGGAAAATCTTCACTCCGAGTGAATTTTCCTAAGGTTCCTTCGAGTACGATGGAACAATTGGTCAGAGAATCAGTACAGCTGAATAAAAATTCATTGCTTAGGAATTTTTGAGAATACAAATTTAGAATCAAAGCTATAAAATGTTTTCATATCATTAGCAGTACTAATCATCAACTGTTATTCTGAAATGAAACAAACAAAATTAAAAATAAAATTAATCGTAAGCTTTTGAACGATAGTTTACGGCATGGAGCGACTTTCAAATTCATTGCATCAACATTAGTGAAAAATTTGAACATAATCAAAAATATTTCTTCTTCTCAGGATGACCTTTTTTTGGCCATTAAACATTTACTCTCGTGGAGTGAGGTGAGAAAAACCTCGTGCCTACGCCATGTGCAAAATAAGAATTACACACATGAAAAATGGAGTCCCTATATGAGGATAACGCTAATACCGTTAACCTATTACAATTCCACCCACTCCTCTAGAGAACAGGGTGCGGCAACTTGACTTCTTTTTTTCAAATCATTTTGCTTTGAGAACAGGAATTTACAAGAAGTGTAGGAACAGGAAGTTATGTGCTTCATTCTTATTGGAACTTTGTTACCGATAGCGAATCGTGGAGAGTGAGTGGAGTCTGAGGCGAAGATAGAGCGCGGTGAAATGAAGAACACTGCAATGTCGCGTCTTCGGAACTCCTCCACCAATTCAGGAGAGAACTGTGGAGGACCGAAAAACAATAGCAAAATCTTTATGATGCCTAAAATTTTTGAAAAAGATGAGCCTCCTGATATTATTAATTAAGGTAGGTTTTTAATAACTTTTGGTTAATTATTGTTGCACTACTTTTTGTGTCGTTTTACACGAGCCAAATTCTTTCATAATTCAAATTGAAATGCTAAAATATTCATTTTACGGTGCTTATACACACACCTTGAGTCTCATCTTTCAAAAACTCTGGTCGAATTAACGACGCAAGTTTTCAGTTCTCTGAGTGATCCAGATAATAGAGTTCATCCAATAACATAACAGTCGTTCACACTTACTAAACCAAATGTCTAGATTTTATTCTGTAACCTAATCATATTTTAATTATGCGGGAAGTAGGAGCACGAATCAGTACCTTCATTGATTGATTTATTGTTAAAACGATTAAGTTTCGATGCAAACTTTAACTTTATTTAAAAATATTGAGAAACATAATATAAAAAAAGATTCCTTGAAACCAGGCGTTTTACTGATTGAACAAAACTGACTCAAGTTCATGAAAAAATATCTCTTAGCGAAAATGATACACAATTCCAATCTAAAGCAAAAAATGCACCAGAAAAACTGCATTTAAGATTATGGACTATGAATTGCTTACAGTATTAATGTCTTGGAGCGAGCAGGCTGAGATGAGCACGACCCTTGCGCTGCCCTTCCTGTACGGGTACCTGAGCGAAGTTAGCACCGCCTCGTGCAGACTGCCCTTTGAGGCGAGGCTGAAATGTGCCAGATCGTCTATGTTGTCCGAATAAACATTCCGAGAAGGTGATTCTCCTTGAGGATTTTGCTGGGTTGAGTCCCTTTGCAGGGTATCAACAGACTTCCTTTTCATAGAATTAGATCGTCCAGTTCGCTTCTCTCTTTTCTTCGACTCTTTTTGCGTCGACAAAAGGTTGTCATCATGGATGCCAGAAGTTTTGTTTTCAATCACATAATGTAAGCCGTCTGTGTACTTATTTTGTTCATATTCAGGATTACTTCTACTATCAGAGTTCTTATTATCTTTCTGTATCTTGTTTCTTAGTCTCCTCCTCCTTCGTCTCCTTCTTCTTCGGATTTCCACTTCGTTAGTGTGCGAAAGATCTTCCTCCACTGTTGGGGTATGTCCTGAACCCAAGGAGATGGAACCTCGTTTGAGGTTGTCAGCTAGGGTCCCCATGAGGTTGTAAGGCTCTCCAAGTAGCTGAGGAGATCGGTGAGTGTAATATACGAGAGAATG